>CM050165.1:12619869-12742369 GCA_027410445.1 Discoglossus pictus | reverse complement strand
TACAGACCACAATTACTTATTTAGTTCTGCTTTATGACATAACAATAACATGACGGATATAATGTGCTTGTGTTTAGAGACCAGATAACTACATATATGTATTTCTGTTACTTCACATGTTTTTGGAGCCTCCTGGGTGCTGTATAACTGGCTCAGAGAGTATGGGCATGGCTATGTGATCACTCTGGTGCCATCATGTGGCCATAACTGAGATTGCAGCCATGTAGCGCTATCACTGTAAAACTCCTTAAAACCATAGTAAAGCCCACTCAGTACTGGTACTAGGATGTGTGTATCACTAGGGAGGATGTGTGCAAGTGTTAATATCATTAATTAGGGTTATAATGACAAGGATAGTGCTATATAACCTTACAGGTATTAAGATAAAAAATACAGGGGGTTGTTGGTTCCTCCCTAAGAAACTCTCCGTCTGCTTTCCAGGCAAAAATAGGTCAAAAATAGGTGTGGGTGCCATTTTGTTCTTTACCCACCAGAAGAGTCAGGCGGGGGACATGTATATACCTGTGGTGATACTAACATTGGCATTACTTTTAACCTTCTGCCGTTTGTAAAGTCAGCAAGGGGTCTCCTGAGGCATCTGAACGGCTCACCACGTATATATATATATATATATATAGAGCGAGGAGCCCAAGTAGGGTTTCTGTTGGCTCTAACATTTTGTATAAGTTATTTGAATTAATTGTTTATTTTACTTTGCTTTCAAGATAACATTTTATCAAAATTAGCTCTATGTTACTTACATTTTTCTTTTTCACCACTGCAAAAAACTTGTAAACATATAATCAAGTGGTAGAGATGCTGGACAGTGAAATATAAAGCACATCTGTACATTGTTCTATCCATTTACCAGGAAACAACAAGCAATATATAGAGCATGGGGCCAGTTATACTTGTTGGGCACATTGTTATATGAGCGATCGTCTTGCGCTCAGTATGTATGAGGCTAAGAAGAGTGAGGTCGCCATGTCCAGTGACCTAGCTGATTAATCAGAGTATTGCAGTATATAGTGATACCTTTTGTATTTAGGGTGAGAGTTGCCCGTCTCATTATCAAGTCAGAAGCAATACTGATTACGGTATAATATGAGCATTGGGATACACAGAGTGATAACAAATCCATGTGGGACAGACGATAAATATGTCCTTGGTCAATCAAGTGTGTGAGTTGTGTGGACCTTGCGCATAGATCTTACATTACTAGTGGAATTTTCTCGTCTTAGTAAATATACCCCATCACCTATAATAGTTTTCAGCTGTAACGCCTGTGAGATGCGCTTTGCGCCGGCAGCACCCACAACTGATATCTGTAAATTGTTGAAAATTCTGCAACTGCGAATGCACCACGTCGTCGCCCCTGTGCACAAGATTAGCGCCAGACATGTGCGGCAGAGCTGCTGCAGTGGGAGGAAGGGAGGGAGCGAGAGAGGGGAGAGAGGGAGGGGAATAGAGGGAGGGAGGGGCAGAGAGAGAGAGGTAGGGGGAGTGAGGGGGAGAGAGAGGAAAGAGACAGAGAGAGAGGGAGCGGCAGAGAGAGAGAGAGAGACAGAGAGAGAGGGAGGCAGAGAGAGACAGAGAGAGACAGAGAGAGAGTGGGAAGGCAGAGAGAGAGAGGAGGCAGTGAGAGAGAGAGAGGGATGAGGCAGAGAGAGAGGGAGCGGCAGAGAGAGAGAGAGAGACAGAGAGAGAGGGAGGCAGAGAGAGACAGAGAGAGACAGAGAGAGAGTGGGAAGGCAGAGAGAGAGAGGAGGCAGTGAGAGAGAGAGAGGGATGAGGCAGAGAGAGAGGGAGCGGCAGAGAGAGAGAGAGAGACAGAGAGAGAGGGAGGCAGAGAGAGACAGAGAGAGACAGAGAGAGAGTGGGAAGGCAGAGAGAGAGAGGAGGCAGTGAGAGAGAGAGAGGGATGAGGCAGAGAGAGAGGGAGCGGCAGAGAGAGAGAGAGAGAGAGACAGAGAGAGAGGGAGGCAGAGAGAGACAGAGATGAGACAGAGAGAGAGGGAGGGACGAGGAGAGAGAAGGCAGAGAGAGAGAGGGAGGGAGGTAGAGATAGAGGGGGGAGGCAGAGAGAGAGAGAGAAAAAAGAGGCAGAGAGAGAGATGGAGGAGACAGGAAGAGAGGGATGGAGAGGGAGGAGAGAGAGACGGAGGGAGAGAGAGAGTGGGGGGCAGAGAGACATAGAGAGAGGAGGCAGAGAGGGAGGGAGGTAGAGAGAGGGAGTGGAGGCAGGAAGAAATTGAGGTAGGCAGAGAGAGGGAGGGAGGAAGATAGGGAGGTGGAGAGAGAGGGTGGGAGAGAGGGAGAGAGAGAAAGTGAGGGAGAGAGGGGGAAAGCACACAGAACACAGAGAGAGGGCACAGATAGAGAGAATGCATAGGGAGAGACAGCACAGAGAGAGAGAAACAGCACAGAGAGAGAGAGAGAGGGATAGAGATAGACAGCACACAGAGCGCATAGAGACAGCACAGAGAGAGAGATGGATAGAGATAGACAGCACACAGAGCGCATAGAGACAGCACAGAGAGAGACAGCACACAGAGAGAGAGAGGGCACAGAGAGATAGAACGCATAGGGAGAGACAGCACAGAGAGAGAGAGAAACAGCACAGTGAGAGAGAGAGAGGGATAGAGATAGACAGCACACAGAGCGCATAGAGACAGCACAGAGAGAGACAACACACAGAGAGACAGACAACTGAACATAACATATGATACCGTCACATTTGGCGGGCAAGTTACTAGTATATAATCATTAGGATCATGAAGTAAACATGTCGGCGCTGCGGCTACCGGCGAGATCTCTCAATTTACTTTTTCCATTTGCTTTTTGCCGACCAAATGTGAACCTTGTGATTTATTTTCTACCTCATTAGTCCTCATTAACGAGTATTCAAGTTTCTGAGTGATTTATATGGAGTTATGCCATCTGCTTCATGTTACTCTTTAATGGGCTGCAAAGCAAAATAATAAATGATTTTGTCTCATTATAGTTAATGTACTTTCTGTCTGACGATGTGACCTGAATCCCATTATATTAGATTTTATAAAACTTCTCCAAACTTCCCAATTCTACAACACAAAGTACTTGTTCTATTCTCCGTTATTCACGTGTAATACAATGACTGCGGCAAATCCCCATTATTATCCAGCTTTAATCCACCATGAATGTGTCTGACCGATGCTTTGCTCCACCCCTCATCTTGTGCACCTCTGTGTCAGTCCATGTCCCACATGCCCCATAACAACTTCATCTCTTGTTCCTTAATCACCGGCCCTCGGTTTCACTGCTCCCTGTAATATTGCTGACTTTATTTCCGATACTCTTCTCCATAGCACTGCCCCTGCACCTCTAGTCATCCCCCATTTCCTCCTCAGACCCTCAGACATGACACAACTTTAGTTACACAGTTGATAGAGTTTTAATTCAATTGAGTTTAACCCTTCATACTAAGATTGGGAAATTCCCTCTCAAACTCTAGTCTGTTTAAGAGCCTCCAGAACTCTAAAAACTCTTCTCAGAGAAGCCTATAATCGACACCTTAGTGCCTACGGACCTATCCTGTTATATGTACGTCCTGAAAGCGCTGGGAAGTGCCCGCCGACGTCCCAATCTAGCTGTGTCTAAGTGCCCGGTAAGTGGTTAGGGGTTTTCAGGTTAGGGTTAGAGGGTTAGGGGGTTAGGGTTAAGCCTGGTAAGTGGTGTAGGGGGTTAGGGTTAGGGGGTTAGGGTTAGGAAGTGAGGTTTAGGGGGTTAGGGTAAGAGTGTTAGGGGCTTAGGGTAAGGAAGTGAGGTTTAGGGGGCTAGGTTTAGGGGCTTTGGGTTATGAAGTGAGGTTTAGGGGTTAGGGTTAGGGGCTTAGGGATAGGAACTGAGATTTAGGGGGTTAGGGTAACAGGGTAAGTGGCTTAGTGTTAGGGTTAGTTGGCTGTGGTGTACTAGTACATTGGGACGCGGGATGCAACCACCCCCGGCACTAAGAGGCTTCCTGTGTGCCCCGCACCAGGACGCTTCCCGTGCTTACATATAACAGGATAGATCCGTATCTATACCTTAGAAAGATTGCTTGTCTTTTTGTCTTTTGTCTTTTTGTCCTTTCATTCATGAATTATAACTATATATCCTGACCAGTTAACTTCCATCTGACTGCTATAAGAAACTCCAAATACACTTGTAAGTGAAAAGGTTTATTAATATATAGCAGTGGAAACCATAATTATAGAAGAAACGGTAAAGAAAGTAAGGAAACATGTCCTACTCAGTTTGTGAGAAGGATATGGGAAATATTATATCACTAGTGACTTGCAGGTCAAAAATGACGGGGCAATAAAATTTGAAGCCATGGCAATGCCGTTTGAAACACAATGTAAAGCTTTTTCTACTCTGAGGACGCTTCTAGCGATCCGCTCCTCTCGTAAACCAGTCTGAAAATGGCCACATTCTCTATTAGCTACTTGCAAGCCAATAACGAGTAGACAACCCGCAATCACTACTGACGAGCCAAACTTGCCAATCCTAGCTGAAAACTCCATTGGTTTTAGTACAGGTCAATATTTGTGAGTTCTAACCAATTAATGTTACACTAAATTGATATTCTATTACACTCGCAGCTCTTATTTGCAAATATTCGCAAATGAAAAAAGTATCACGTTTCTGTCAAAAATATTAGAAGTTCTCGAGAGGACTCACAAGGCCATTTTCAATCAATTATTAGATCATTAACAGCTATTAAACACGCAGTACTTTACTGTAAAAATCGAGGAAAGCATCGAAATACATCGGAATGAATTGCAGAACAGTCTCAAACCCACAAATATACAATAAAAAAAAATATATTTTTTATTATTTTTGTGTGAAATGGATCAAGGGACATAAGGGGTTAATACATATCATGGACCCAGCATGGACTAGAACAGTTGCTTTAATGAATTTTATTGATTTCTACATTGCTGGATCGCGAGTCCGATCACATAATTTACTTCTTGACACTAATTAATTTGTAGTCTCTGAGTGAAGTATAAGTATAACCTCCATGTTTTACTGACGTCATGATGACGGACTCATTTACTATTGGCTGTGTCTAAGAAGTAAAATACGGACTTGCTTAATTATTGTCAGATCATATGATCACGCCCCCTGAAATACGACTTAAAAAGTCAAGGTTTGTAGGTTTGTAGTGTTTGTAGGCTAAGTACTGCGCGATTCATTCCCTCCATTGTTTGTAGGCTAAGTCCTGTGTCATTCCCTCAGCCTTGTGGTTGGAATTTGCGAGCTGGAGTCAATAGAAAACATCTAAACATTTATTTAAAAAAAAAGGCATTTGTGAGCAGCTCATAGAATAAGGCCCTTTGATCTTACTACAAAGAAAGTAGATTTTGTCCAGTCATACAGACCATAGCCACATCTTGAATATTGTTCCAGCCAATCAGATCTTCCATCAGTAAATGACCACTGGATGCGGTTGTCGAAGAAATAATTCATTTCATCTTTGCTCGACTCTTTGTCTCTTTTGGTTGACTTCCAGCATTATATGTCCATGATGCATCCCACGCCTGAAGCTTGTTTGATAAGGACCAGTTGTTGTTTGTTCATTAGTAGGGTGTTCGTTAGAAATGGCTCCATCCATTGTTCCTTATGATAGATAACATCTCCTCTTCATCGCCAGTTGGTCATTCAATCTACAACATTGGTTAATGTGTCATATATTTATAACAATACTTCATCATGATAGCTTCTTCAGAGGATGTATTCTCCACAGTCATTACACAAGCCAGTTACAGAGCACAAGATGGTGTTTCACAGCTCCTGAAGAAGTCTATATAGACAAAACATGTAGGTGCTGGAGTTGGTCTTTTTGTTGGACAGTTAAGTCTGACTGATTTCCATCTTCCCACTAAAGTCAAAGAGTTATCAGTTGGGGTCGAGGTATGAGAGACAACTCAGATCATTAAACTTACCATCTTTGTCCCTATTTTCTAAACCGTTTTTAGGAACGAGACTCTGAAAGCTTTCTGTGAATCTGAACCTGTATTTCATACGTCCCATATTTATGGCACCTCATTGTCTAGCAGAAAATGGTATAACTATAAATGAAAATAATAATAATTATAAAATGATGTTTCCAAATAGTATACGTTTCTCTTCCATGTACAGATAATATAGAGGACAGATGGTCAAGATTTACATTCGTTGGTGAAGACTCCGAGCTACTTGGCTTTATTTTGACACTGACCTAAACTTTTAGATCACAAATGATTCTGGCTTCAGAATAAAGTAGATTTAGACTGATGTGTCATAGCCTAATAACCGAGGCATGCTTTTGATGGCGTCTGTTGTATATTTTCTCTCCAGGGTATTATTAACGCCTACAAGAATGGCATCAGTCTCCAAGGAAATGTATCCAACCTGGGAACATGGAGCTTCACTGGATCCTTCTTCTTCTCGGTTACAGCTATAACTACGATTGGTAATTTGTTGTTTGTCCTTTAAATGAAATAAAGTGCAGTCATTGGGCAGGAATGAGGAAACTTCCTTACAAAATTAAATTTTGGACTAATCTCTTGTCAATAAATTAGCTCCAGTAACAGCGTATTGAATTTTTTTGTAATTGTTGCAGACGCCTCAGATAATGTTGAAACTGATTCAATAGGTTAAGAGACCCCCAAGGATTGCTTTTATGTCCCTGTCGGTTATGATGCTGCTATACTGATACAAGATAAGATTCGGGGGTGGAGTAAAGACCCTGGCTGAACATAATACATGTTTTTTTTTCAAGTAAGATTTGTAGAGATTATAAAATGTCAAAGTATATTACAAGGATGTTTTTCTTACTATGCACTAAAGGATCCCCCAAAAACAGTGACCGCTGACATTTTTCACTTAAAGGGTCGCATATGTGTCTCAGAGCATCTTATATTGCTTTAAACCTTTTTATTTTACCCAAACAAAATGGTAAACTGTCTGTAGGAAAGGAATCCATTGGTAACACAAGTTTATTTCATGAGGAGAAGTATTTAGGAGTATAACTGGGTATTATTTGCTAGTCTTAGAGAGAAATAATGGACTGTGTATTGTTAAAGAGGAACATGTTGGCCCACTACAAAGAACAGGCTGAGGACCACATGGGATGTGCCTAGGTGCCTCATGCAGACCTAGGGCTTCAAAGAACAGGCTGAGGGCCACATGGGACAGTGCCTATGTGCCTCAAGTGGACCCCAGGGCTGCAAAGAACAGGCTGATGTCCACATGGGATGTGCCTAGGTGCCTCATGCAGACCCCAGGGCTACAAAGAACAGGCTGTGGGCCACATGAGAGTGCCTAGGTGCCTCATGTGGACCCCAGGGCTACAAAGAACAGGATGAGGGCCACATGGGAGGTGCCTAGGTGCCTCATGCAGACCCCAGGGCTTCAAAGAACAAGCTGAGGGCCAAATGAGAAGTGTCTAGGTGCCTCATGCAGACCCCAGGGCTACAAAGAACAGGCTGAGGGCCACATGAGAAGTGTCTAGGTGCCTCATGCAGACCCCAGGGCTACAAAGAACATGCTGCGGACCACATGGGAGTGCCTAGTTGCCTCATGCGGACCCCAGGGCTACTAAGAACAGGCAGAGGGCCACATAGGATGTGCCTAAGAGCCTCATGCGGACCCAGGGCTACAAAGAACAAGCTGAGAGCCACATGAGAGTGCCTAGGTGCCTCATGCAGACCCCAGGGCTACAAAGAACAGGCTGAGGGCCACATGAGAAGTGTCTAGGTGCCTCATGCAGACCCCAGGGCTACAAAGAACATGCTGAGGACCACATGAGAGTGCCTAGGGGCCTCATGCGGTCCCCAGGGCTATAAAGAACAGGCTGAGGGCCACATGTGATGTGCCTAGGGGCCTCATGCGGACCCAGGGCTACAAAGAACAGGCAGAGGGCTACATGGGATGTGCCTAGGTGCAGTATGCGGATCCCAGGGCCACAAAGAACAGGCTGAGGGCCACATGGAAGTGCCTAGGTGCCTCATGCGGACCCCAGGGCTGCAAAGAACAGGCTGAGGGCCACATGGGAGTGCCTAGGTGCCTCATGCGGACCCCAGGGCTACAAAGAACAGGCAGAGGGCCACATGGGATGTGCCTAGGTGCAGTATGCGGATCCCAGGGCTACAAAGAACAGGCTGAGGGCCACATGGAAGTGCCTAGGTGCCTCATGCGGACCCCAGGGTTACAAAGAACAGGCTGAGGGCCACATGGAAAGTGCCTAGGTGCCTCATGCGGACCCCAGGGCTACAAAGAACAGGCTGAGGGCCACATGGAAGTGCCTAGGTGCCTCATGCGGACCCAGGGCTACAAAGAACAGGCTGAGGGCCACATGGGAGTGCCTAGGTGCCTCATGCGGACCCCAGGGCTACAAAGAACAGACTGAGGATCACATGGGATGTGCCTAGGTGCCTCATGCGGACCCTAGGGCTACAAAGAACAGGCTGAGGACCACATGGGATGTGCCTAGGTGCCTCATGCGGACCCCAGGGCTACAAAGAACAGGCTGAGGGCCACATGGGAGTGCCTAGGTGCCTCATGCGGACCCCAGGGCTACAAAGAACAGGCTGAGGGCCACATGGGAGTGCCTAGGTGCCTCATGCGGACCCCAGGGCTACAAAGAACAGGCAGAGGGCCACATGGGATGTGCCTAGGTGCAGTATGCGGATCCCAGTGCTACAAAGAATAGGCTGAGGGCCACGTGGGATGTGCCTAGGTGCCTCATGCGGACCCCAGGGCTACAAAGAACAGGCTGAGGGCCACATGGAAGTGCCTAGGTGCCTCATGCGGACCCCAGGGCTACAAAGAACAGACTGAGGATCACATGGGATGTGCCTAGGTGCCTCATGCGGACCCTAGGGCTACAAAGAACAGGCTGAGGACCACATGGGAAGTGCCTCAGTGCCTCATGCGGACCCCAGGGCTAAAAAGAACAGGCTGAGGGCCACATGGAAGTGCCTAGGTGCCTCATGCGGACCCCAGGGCTACAAAGAACAGATTGAGGATCACATGGGATGTGCCTAGGTGCCTCATGCGGACCCTAGGGCTACAAAGAACAGGCTGAGGTCCACATGGGAAGTGCCTAGGTGCCTCATGCGGACCCCAGGGCTACAAAGAACAGGCAGAGGGCCACATGGAAAGTGCCTAGGTACCTCATGCGGACCCCAGGGCTACAAAGAACAGGCAGAGGGCCACATGGAAAGTGCCTAGGTGCAGTATGCGGATCCCAGGGCTACAAAGAACAGACTGAGGATCACATGGGATGTGCCTAGGTGCAGTATGCGGACCCCAGGGCTACAAAGAACAGGCTGAGGACCACATGGAAGTGCCTAGGTGCAGTATGCGGATCCCAGGGCTACAAAGAACAGACTGAGGATCACATGGGATGTGCCTAGGTGCCTCATGCGGACCCCAGGGCTACAAAGAACAGACTGAGGATCACATGGGATGTGCCTAGGTGCCTCATGCGGACCCAAGGCTACAAAGAACAGGCTGAGGATCACATGGGATGTGCCTAGGTGCCTCATGCGGACCCCAGGGCTACAAAGAACAGGCAGAGGGCTACATGGGATGTGCCTAGGTGCCTCATGCAGACCCCAGGGCTTCAAAGAACAGGCTGAGGACCACATGGGATGTGCCTAGGTGCCTCATGCGGACCCCAGGGCTACAAAGAACAGGCTGAGGGCCACATGGGAGTGCCTAGGTGCCTCATGCGGACCCAGGGCTACAAAGAACAGGCAGAGGGCTACATGGGAGTGCCTAGGTGCCTCATGCAGACCCCAGTGCTACAAAGAACAGGCTGTGGGCCACATGGGATGTGCCTAGGTGCCTCATGCAGACCCCAGGGCTACAAAGAACAGGCTGAGGGACACATGGGATGTGCCTAAGCGCCTCATGCGGACCCCAGGGCTACAAAGAACAGGCTGAGGGCCACATGAGAAGTGTCTAGGTGCCTCATGCAGACCCCAGGGCTACAAAGAACAGGCTGAGGGCCACATGGGAGTGCCTAGGTGCCTCATGCGGACCCCAGTGCTACAAAGAACAGGCTGAGGGCCACATGGGAGTGCCTAGGTGCCTCATGCAGACCCCAGGGCTTCAAAGAACAGGCTGAGGACCACATGGGACGTGCCTCATGCAGACCCCAGGGCTACAAAGAACAGGCTGAGGACCACATGGGAGGTGCCTCATGCAGACCCCAGGGCTTCAAAGAACAGGCTGAGGACCACATGGGAGGTGCCTCATGCAGACCCCAGGGCTTCAAAGAACAGGCTAAGGGCCACATGGGACGTGCCCAGGTGCCTCATGCAGACCCCCGGGCTACAAAGAACAGGCTGAGGACCACATGGGACGTGCCCAGGTGCCTCATGCGGACCCCAGGGCTACAAAGAACAGGCTGAGGGCCACATGGGAGTGCCTAGTTGCCTCATGCGGACCCCAGGGCTACTAAGAACAGGCTGAGGGCCACATAGGTTGCCTAGGTGCCTCATGCAGACCCCAGGGTTACAAAGAACAGGCAGAGGGCCACATGGGATGTGCCTAGGTGCTTCGTGCGGACCCCAGGGCTACAAAGAACAGGCTGAGGGCCACATGGGAGTGCCTAGGTGCCTCATGCGGACCCCAGGGCTACAAAGAACAGGCTGAGGGCCACATGGGATGTGCCTAGATGCCTCATGCGGACCCCAGGGCTACAAAGAACAGGCTGAGGGCCATGGGAGTGCCTAGGTGCGTCGTGCGGACTCCAGGGCTACAAAGAACAGGCTGAGGGCCACATGGGAAGTGCCTAGGTGCCTCATGCGGACCCTAGGGCTACAAAGAACAGGCTGAGGACCACATGGGACGTGCCTCATGCAGACCCCAGGGCTACAAAGAACAGGCTGAGGACCACATGGGAGGTGCCTCATGCAGACCCCAGGGCTTCAAAGAACAGGCTGAGGACCACATGGGAGGTGCCTCATGCAGACCCCAGGGCTTCAAAGAACAGGCTAAGGGCCACATGGGACGTGCCCAGGTGCCTCATGCAGACCCCCGGGCTACAAAGAACAGGCTGAGGACCACATGGGACGTGCCCAGGTGCCTCATGCGGACCCCAGGGCTACAAAGAACAGGCTGAGGGCCACATGGGAGTGCCTAGTTGCCTCATGCGGACCCCAGGGCTACTAAGAACAGGCTGAGGGCCACATAGGTTGCCTAGGTGCCTCATGCAGACCCCAGGGTTACAAAGAACAGGCAGAGGGCCACATGGGATGTGCCTAGGTGCTTCGTGCGGACCCCAGGGCTACAAAGAACAGGCTGAGGGCCACATGGGAGTGCCTAGGTGCCTCATGCGGACCCCAGGGCTACAAAGAACAGGCTGAGGGCCACATGGGATGTGCCTAGATGCCTCATGCGGACCCCAGGGCTACAAAGAACAGGCTGAGGGCCACATGGGAGTGCCTAGGTGCGTCGTGCGGACTCCAGGGCTACAAAGAACAGGCTGAGGGCCACATGGGAAGTGCCTAGGTGCCTCATGCGGACCCTAGGGCTACAAAGAACAGGCTGAGGACCACATGGGAGGTGCCTCATGCAGACCCCAGGGCTTCAAAGAACAGGCTGAGGACCACATGGGAGGTGCCTCATGCAGACCCCAGGGCTTCAAAGAACAGGCTAAGGGCCACATGGGACGTGCCCAGGTGCCTCATGCGGACCCCAGGGCTACAAAGAACAGGCTGAGGGCCACATGGGAGTGCCTAGTTGCCTCATGCGGACCCCAGGGCTACTAAGAACAGGCTGAGGGCCACATAGGTTGCCTAGGTGCCTCATGCAGACCCCAGGGTTACAAAGAACAGGCAGAGGGCCACATGGGATGTGCCTAGGTGCTTCGTGCGGACCCCAGGGCTACAAAGAACAGGCTGAGGGCCACATGGGAGTGCCTAGGTGCCTCATGCGGACCCCAGGGCTACAAAGAACAGGCTGAGGGCCACATGGGATGTGCCTAGATGCCTCATGCGGACCCCAGGGCTACAAAGAACAGGCTGAGGGCCACATGGGAGTGCCTAGGTGCGTCGTGCGGACTCCAGGGCTACAAAGAACAGGCTGAGGGCCACATGGGAAGTGCCTAGGTGCCTCATGCGGACCCAGGGCTACAAAGAACAGGCTGAGGACCACATGGGAAGTGCCTAGGTGCCTCATGCGGACCCCATGTTGCCCACCACTGCTATAAATGGTTGTACAATTATACTGGAAAAACTATTCAAAGGTAGAGATATTACACAATCAACAAAGATCTGCACATGTGGGAAATGACTTCAGAGCTTCCCGATAGCTTGGAGCCTGAGAGTGTGTGCATATCAGTAGATGGGAGAATAGAAGATGGGGATTTATTTTACAACCCTTTCTATTGGGAAGGTTTTATTACAGTTTGCCGTCCGGGTCATCAGATCAACTAATAAACTTTTCAACTGCTCTTTTGATAAATGTAGATGAAATACACATTTAAAAATAAGGAATAATCTGAATCTAAACATTTTTGTTATTATCTGGATTACTAAAATATCTTCATTGTATCTACCAATAAATCCCAAACCCGATGTAGTATAAATAGTATATCCACTAGGGGGCAGCAGTTACCTGCAATACAGAGAGGAACAAGCGGGGATGCAGATATGGATAAAGTCGCAAGAACTACGTTAGTGATAAGCAAGTAATAAAAGTGAGGTCAGATGTAGAATGACAGAGGAGGCATCTGCTAGCGGACACTCTCAGTCTAATTCAATATTGGGCAGAAAGTGGCCCCGGGGCCTAATACTGCCCGGTGGCACTTCCTAGGTGGCCCCCAGACCATTGTTGATAGTGATATATCTTTAGCTTGATAATAGATTGTCCAGTATAATTGTACAACATGTTTTGGGCAACACGCAACCCTAGGCACTCCCCATGTGGCCCCTAGGCACTTACCATGTGGCCCCTAGGCACTTCCCATGTGGCCCCCAGCCTGTTCTTTGGAGTGGGCCAGCATGCTCCTCTTTAATATTATACCGTCCATTATTTATGTCTAAAACAAGCAAATAATACACAATTTATTCCTCATTAGCTGTCTATAAGGGTTAAAGCACTGAGCCCTTTTTATGGACTCAGGGGCCACATAAGTTGCCCTTCAATGAAACAGGTTGCCCATCTCTGGTCTAATTAGTTACCCCACAGACTGTAATGTCTATAGTTCATCTTTCATTTTCCTATGAAAAAAGATGAATAAAAACGCCAGCAAATTGAATCTGATGCTTCACACTGAAGCTGATTTGTTCAGGGGTTCAATAAGTTTGACTTTGATTATTATTATTTTTTTTATTACTGAATATATGTGTGTGTATATATATATATATATATATATATATATATATATATATATATATATATATAAAGAGAGAGAGAGAGAGAGAGAGAGAGATCCAGTAATCTAGATGAGTCAGAGTACTGCAGTATATAGTGATACATTTTTATTGGACTTATATTTATGGCCCTAACTTCTATTCCTCTTGTTTTCTTTTATCTCAAGCCTTGTGTAGAGACCCGCACACATGACCGATCAGTACATTATTATTTATGCCTATCACTCTGCTCTCTATCCCACGGCTCACCTTAATCAGGATTGCTTCTGACTTGATAAGGAACGCGGGTCACTCTAACTATAATGTTTGTCCAATAAAAAATCACTATGTACTACTCTCTCTCCCTCTCTCAATAGATAGACAGACAGACAGACAGATAGATAGATAGATAGATAGATAGATAGATAGATAGATAGACATATAGATAAATAGATAGATAAATAGATAGATAGATAGATAGATAGATAGATAGATAGATAGATAGATAGATAGATAGATAGATAGACAGACAGACAGACAGATAGATAGATAGATAGATAGATAGATAGATAGATAGACAGATAGATAGATAGATAAAGATAGATAGATAGATAGATAGATAGACAGACAGATAGATAGATAGATAGATAGATAGATAGATAAAGATAGATAGATAGATAGATAGATAGACAGACAGACAGACAGACAGACAGACAGACAGATAGATAGATAGATAGATAGATAGATAGATAGATAGATAGATAGATAGATAGATAGACAGATAGATAGATAGACAGATAGATAGATTTATAGATAGATAGATAGATAGATAGATAGATAGATAGATAGATAAAGATAGATAGATAGATAGATAGATAGATAGATAGATAGATAGACAGACAGATAGATAGATAGATAGATAGATAGATAGATAGATAGATAGATAGATAGATAGACATATAGATAAATAGATAGATAAATAGATAGATAGATAGATAGATAGATAGATAGATAGATAGATAGATAGACAGATAGATAGATAGATAGATAGATAGATAGATAGATAGACATATAGATAAATAGATAGATAAATAGATAGATAGATAGATAGATAGATAGATAGATAGATAGATAGATAGACAGACAGACAGACAGATAGATAGATAGATAGATAGATAGATAGATAGATAGATAGATAGATAGATAGACAGATAGATAGATAGATAAAGATAGATAGATAGATAGATAGATAGATAGATAGATAGATAGATAGATAGACAGATAGATAGATAGATAGATAGATAGATAGATAGATAGATAGATAAAGATAGATAGATAGATAGATAGACAGACAGACAGACAGACAGACAGATAGATAGATAGATAGATAGATAGATAGACAGATAGATAGATAGACAGATAGATAGATTTATAGATAGATAGATAGATAGATAGATAGATAGATAGATAGATAGATAGACATATAGATAAATAGATAGATAAATAGATAGATAGATAGATAGATAGATAGACAGACAGACAGATAGATAGATAGATAGATAGATAGATAGATAGATAGATAGATAGATAGACAGATAGATAGATAGATAAAGATAGATAGATAGATAGATAGATAGATAGATAGATAGATAGACAGACAGATAGATAGATAGATAGATAGATAGATAGATAGATAGATAGATAAAGATAGATAGATAGATAGATAGACAGACAGACAGACAGACAGACAGATAGATAGATAGATAGATAGATAGACAGATAGATAGATAGACAGATAGATAGATTTATAGATAGATAGATAGATAGATAGATAGATAGATAGATAAAGATAGATAGATAGATAGATAGATAGATAGACAGACAGATAGATAGATAGATAGATAGATAGATAAAGATAGATAGATAGATAGATAGATAGACAGACAGACAGACAGACAGACAGACAGACAGACAGATAGATAGATAGATAGATAGATAGATAGATAGATAGATAGATAGATAGACAGACAGACAGACAGACAGATAGATAGATAGATAGATAGATAGATAGATAGATAGATAGATAGATAAAGATAGATAGATAGATAGATAGACAGACAGACAGACAGACAGACAGATAGATAGATAGATAGATAGATAGATAGACAGACAGACAGATAGATAGATAGATAGATAGATAGATAGATAGATAGATAGATAGATAGATAGACAGACAGACAGACAGACAGACAGACAGACAGACAGACAGATAGATAGATAGATAGATAGATAGATAGATAGATAGATAGATAGATAGATAGACAGACAGACAGATAGATTGTATTCACATTTGGACAAATAAAACAAGTTAAAAAATGTGTTTCCTTCTCAGAATTTTGAAAAATACAGTTATTGAACTGCACTCTGGGAACATGGACAGTGATATGTACATGAGCCCACTATATATATATATATATATATCACAATCTTCTAATAGCCATTCTTCAGTAAGATGAGAGTTTTTATATTGTAATGTTCAGGTTCAGGGTAGAAAGTGTCTCTCGTTGCCCCCACCCCAACCTGGCAATGACTATGCCTTTAAGTATAAATTTCCCTTTGGTTGCTGCTAGGGAGGTGTAATGTAATATATACATATATACGCACATACATAGGCGCATACATACATAGGTACATACTGTACATACATACATTGGTACATACATACATACATATATAGATGCATACATACATAGGTACATGCATACATACATATATAGGTGCATGCATACATACATATATAGGTGCATGCATACATACATATATAGGTGCATACATACATAGGTACATACATACATACATACATAGGTACATGCTTACATATATAGGTGCATACATACATACAAACTTACCTTTTCTGTTTCTTTGACTTGGAAGGTTATGGTAATATCAGTCCCACCACAGTCGGCGGTCGGATCTTTTGCATTTTCTTTGCTCTCTTCGGGATTCCACTTAACTTGATCTTGCTGAACCGCCTTGGCCAGAAGATGCTCTCCGTGGTGCACCGAGGAGCAGAATTTTTGGGAAAGAAAGTTGGCAAACAGGTAGGGAAGTCTACAATTACAATGTTTGGGGTGATTGCACCATTAACACAGTTTGTTTGGCCCATTTATAAAGATCAGTGTGACCCAACTCCTAGGTGTATATGGAGAACTAGACCGTGAATAAAGATACGTCTATATAAAACCCATTGCCAAATAAAATGTAACTTTTATTGTGATTATATTAAAAGACTATAATTAAAATATGGACGATTAAGAAATAAATATATAAATAAATACAAGTGACGCCTTATTTTATTTTTCATTCCATAACTATAGTCTTTTAATATAATCTCAATAAAAGTTACATTTTATTTTTCAATGTGCTTTATACTCTGAATTGGTTTTGTGACTTTATTCAGTCTACTTCAGTCATGCCACGATTCCAACCAACCGACACAGCGATAATAGGACGCTACAAGTCGTGTACGGAACAATCTTCTAACCAGATAAGTAGGAACTTCTTCAACGGGCAGCAGAGTACCCCACAGAGCGGACATCGAGTCTATGATGGTGGTCCCAACAGCCAGGCTAAATCAACATACGTTTAAGTCTATAAATAAGGAGACCATCCTGCTGCCCTACAGTATGTATTTTAAACAAGTGCCTTCCTTAAAGGGCCACTGTAGTTCAAGAAAACGACATATATTTGTGAAGTATGTAATAAAGAGTGAGGTAATCCAGATAAATAATCAGAGTATTGCAGTTTCGAGAGCGGACCTCTCTTTGTCTTTGTATTGCCTCTGACTCGACAAAGAGAAGTCTGCTCTCGAAAGCTTGTCATGGAAACTATGAATATGTCTGTCCAATAAAAAAGGTATTACTATATACTGCAATACTCTGATTATTCATCTGAAACAAATCTGTAACAAATTAACAGCAATAGCATCTGTGTAAGTCATGAACATAAACCAATTTTTAGAGAAAATCCGAATTTTTGAAGACTTTAGACTGTAGAACACTACATTTTGTATTAGTTGCATCTCTTCATTATAGTTAAAGCATTGGGGGGTGGGGGTGCTTTTTATCTATCAGTAGACAGAGTGCTGGTGTTAAAGGGAAGTGGAAGAGTTGATTCATATTTGTTTGATAATTGGATCTCACTGAATCTGGCACCATACCTTTTCCTTTCAAATGCCCAGAAAGAGGAAATATGCATCAGTAGATGCAAGCTGTGCTCTTCAGAAATGTGAAAACACCTCTCAAACCCATAAGCTTCACCAAAGTATCATGGATGCCTTCAGAATCCAGCAGAGACATTGACATTACTCTTTTACTTTTAAAAACTAATTTTATGACATATTTCTTACCTAATTATGTTCTAGTCAGACCCAGAGATAATAAGTATATATATATATTTATTCACTGTCCACTGGTCACTCCAACAAGAGTCTAATATGGGTCTCTCTCCAAAATGTATGATCATGACTAGACTTCCACTAATATAGATTTAGTATGAACAAGCAGCAAGTCTCCTGTGGATATCTGTGAATCTAAACCAGTGTCAGTTTGATTTATTGTTTCTGATCTCTAGGTCATATAAACCGCTTCATTTTAAATTCATATAATTTAGAGCGAAAAGAGGCAAAGTATGAAAGCTCTGAGTGTAAAAAGTAAACATTATTAATGTACATCTGATGTCGTATTGCACAGAATTGTTTTTTCAGATACACTTCTAATTCATTTTCCTTTTGTTTGCCAGAAAACAGCCAGGATATTAGTGAGCTGCTGCGCTCTCATGATTGGGCTTCTGCTGTTCTTCTTTCTGCCTCCATTGCTCTTTACTGGGTTTGAAGGCTGGACCTACGAGGAAGGGATCTACTACTCCTTTATTACCCTCAGCACCATTGGCTTTGGTGACTATGTAATTGGTGGGTATTATATATAATAACAAGTATTGATAAAACTGGAGGGCTGGGGTGATGTTACATTATACTCTGCCACATAAGGCACTTATTTCATAAAACTTGTTAAAAACATTAGAATATATTTATACTGGCCGTTTGCCCGTCATAAATGATGGTATAATATTTGATGCATCTCTCCCCCCTCCCCAGTGTCTCTCCCCCCCCCCTGTCATTTTCTCCCTCCCGTGTCTCTTTCCCCCCTCTTCCTCCCCTGTCTCTCCCTCCTTCCTCCTCTGTGTCTCTACCCCTCCTCTCCCTCCCCTGTGTCTCTCCCCCTCTCTCTCCCCTGTGTCTCTTCCCCCCCTCCCCTCTGTCTCCCCCTGTGTCTCTCACCCTCACCTGTGTCTCTTCCCCCTCTCCCTCTGCTGTATCTCTCCCCCTTTCCCTCTGCTGTGTCTCTCCCCCCTTTTCCTTCCCTCTGTCTCCCCCTCTCCCTCCCCTGTGTCTATTTCCCCTCCTCTCTCCCCCCTGTGTCTCTCCCCACTGGGTCTTGCTCCCCCTCTTCCTCCCCGGTGTCTTCTTCCCCCCTTTCCCTCCCCTGTGTCTCTCCCCTCTCTCCCTCCCCTATGTCTCTTTCCCCCCTCTTCCTCCCCTGTCTCTCCCTCCTCTGTGTCTCCACCCTTTTCCTTCCCTGTGTCTCCCACCTCTCCCTCTCCTGTGTTTCTTTTCCCTCCTCTCCCCCGTGTCTCACCCCACTGTGTCTCTCTCCCCCCTCTTCCTCCCCTGTGTCTCTTTCCCCCCTTTCCCTCCCCTCTGTCTCCCCCCTCTCCCTCCCCTGTGTCTCTTTCCCCTACTCTCCCCCCACCCCCTGTGTCTCTCCCCACTGTGTCTCTCCCCCCTCTCCCTCCCGGGTGTCTCCTTCCCCCTTTCCCTTCCCTGTTTCTCTTCCCCCTCTCCCTCCCCTGTGTCTCCCCCCCTCTTCCTCCCCTGACTCTCCCTCCTCCCTCCTCTGTGTCTCTACCCATCCTTTCCCTCCCCTGTGTCTCTTTCCCCTTCCCCTGTGTCTCCCCTGTGTCTCTCCCCCTCTCCCTCCTCTCTGTCTCTCCCTCCTTTTCCTTCCCTGTGTCTCCTCCCTCTCCCTCCCCTGTGTCTCTTTCCCCTCCTCTCCCCCCCCCATGTCTCTACCCAATGTGTGTCTCTCACCCATCTCCCTCCCCGGTGTCTCTTTCCCCTTTCCCTCCCCTGTGTCTCTCCCCCCTCTCCCTCCCCTGTGTCTCTTTCCCCCCTCTCCCTTCCCTGTATCTCCCCCCCTCTTCCTCCCCTGACTCTCCCTCCTCCCTCCTCTGTGTCTCTACCCCTCCTTTCCCTCCCATGTGTCTCTTTCCCCCTCCCCTGTGTCTCCCCCGTGTCTCTCCCCCTCCCCTGTGTCTCTTCCCCCTCTCCCACCCCTGTGTCTCTCCCCCTCTCCCTCCTCTCTGTCTCTCCCTCCTTTTCCTTCTGTGTCTCCTCCCTCTCCCTCCCCTGTGTCTCTTTCCCCTCCTCTCTCCTCCCCCCCATGTCTCTCCCCAATGTGTGTCTCTCCCCCATCTCCCTCCCCGTTGTCTCTTTCCCCCTTTCCCTCCCCTGTGTCTCTCCCCCCTCTCCCTCCCCTGTGTCTCTTTCCCCCCTTTCCCTCCCCTTGTCTCCTTCCCCTCTTTCCCTCCCCTATGTCTGCCCCCTCCCTCTCCTGTATAAGGAAGTACTTTTTACTCAATAAAGATAACAACCAGAGCATAAACTGAGGTTTAAGTTTGTTGCAGAAATGGTGCAACTGAACCGGGGTCAAGGTCAAGGTCATAGACGCAATAAGTCATGGTTAAGGTTCAGGAGAAGCATGATTAAAGTATCTCATTTTTATCAAGGTGGGAAAGAGAGAGGAAGTGAGTCTTCAGGGATGTCCAAAATATATGCAGGTTTAGAGACGGTCTAATGTCAAGTAATGGTTCCCTGGTGGTCCAGTGGTTAGGATTCAGTGCTTTCACTTATGCGACATGGGTTCGATTCCAGTCAGGGAAACAAAGGGTCACACCACCCTGAAGCCATTCAGGGTTGGGTCTGGTCAGTACTTGGATGGGACACCACCTGGGAATACCAGGAGCTGTTTGCTGTGGCCCACTGGAGAAGGAACTGGAAACCCACTCAAGTATCTCTGCCATGAATACAAAGTGGATCTGCACTGTGTGTTGTTGTTCACGAGGTCACAGAAAGTGGGACACGACTGAACAATGCAAAAAACAAACAAAAACAATGTCAAGTGGGTGATAATTCCAGTCAAGGATGTAACAAGGAACAAAGAATGGAAGTGAGATTGGGCAGACGGTAGGAATGGGACTGTGACTACTGAAAGAGTTTTGGATTAGAGAGAGAGTCGGGCAAGATATGGAGAAGCCATGTAGAGATGTGGAGAAGCCACTTAGAGATGTGTAGAAAAGGATTAGGAATTTGAAAAGACAATGGTAGAAGACAGAAGGCCATTGGACTCATTGGAAGTTGGGATTGTGTGGTAAATGTAGGATATATATGGACAGAATATAAATACATATAACCATTGGAAGCCATTGGTCTTGAGTTCCAAGGGCAGAAGTTTGGGTCGCGTAGTAAATGTCGGATATGATATGGACAGAATATACATCCATATAACCATTGGAAGCCATTGGACTTGAGTTCCAAGTGTGGAAGTTTGGGTCGCGTAGTAAATGTAGGATATGGTATGGACAGAATATACATCCATATAACCATTGGAAGCCATTGGACTTGAGTTCCAAGTGTGGAAGTTTGGGTCGCGTAGTAAATGTAGGATATGGTATGGACAGAATATACATCCATATAACCATTGGAAGCCATTGGACTTGAGTTCCAAGTGTGGAAGTTTGGGTCGCGCAGTAAATGTCGGATATGATATGGGCAGAATATACATCCATATAACCATTGGAAGCCATTGGACTTGAGTTCCAAGTGTGGATGTTTGGGTCGCGTAGTAAATGTCGGATATGATATGGGCAGAATATTCATCCTTGTAAAAACAAATTCTGTTAATATTTGTAAGAGAAAGTGTTTGGTCTTGCTGTGGTTTTATAGTAGGTAAAGTGTAGTACAATATTAACCTTAGAATAGCAGAAAACTGTTACAAAGGAGATTATATATTTTTACTTTTCAAAGATTTTTATTGTCACAAGGTTGAAAGAGTAGATTTATGTGTTATATACAGTATTGGTTTCTTAATGAATTGTATAATACAGACAACATCGCGACTTCTCCAAATCCATTTCCTTTTTCAACAAAATCCAAATAAACATAAACACTAGTAAGGACACTTTTCCTCTGAGTTATTCTGTGCTTTTTACCTTTTGTTGGATTTGTAGTTGAAAGGATATTATAAGGTTTGAGGTCTACACCGGAGCCTGAGGTATGCTAGGTTTTGGAAGATGTTTATGTGTGGTGTGAGGTATTAGTTAATGTTTAAGTTATAGAGATCGCATTGTTGAATTTATCCTGTTTCCACAGATTTCTAGAAAGGTTGGGTACGTGTTGTTGATGATACATTTTAATCACTGAGTAAGATTAGATTGCAAGCTTTCAAGGTCATAGCCCCGTTTTCTTAGCCAGTGCTCAGATGAAATCTGGAAAGTTTGCAGTACATATAGACAAGCTGACTAGACTGGGCGTAATCAGACTGTAGATAAGGTTTATATTATCACACCAGTGAGGTAAGGAAGTCTTTGATATACTCGGTGTGAATGTTTGCTAAGTGCCCCAGACTCTCTGTAGGTAACAAATGGTCCAATGATGTTAATGATAAAGTGAGCATTCACTTCATATGAAGTAATGTGACAATAATTCCTTGTTATAATGAAATCCAATATCTGCATGAATTCACATTCCCGAATCTTCCTTACTCCCCATCAGTTTTGTGACCCGCAGCTCACCACGAAGGAAGATAGAATGGCACTCACCGGGGTCTCTGTATTATTTTTATTCACATTATTCCTGTGTAAATTCATTCTTTGCCTTATGGTTTGTCCTGTTTCTCTTACATACAACACTCCAGGACATCTGGTTGAGGTATACCAAGCTTGATTATTTGAATGAAAAGTTGCCGATCACTAAGAGGTTGGTCAGGGTGTGGGATTGGTACTTTATTTACTGACGGTATGCTAGTACATGTTACACTCTTTATTTGCAGGGGAAGGTGCAATTAGTAGCAATTTTCTTAAGTGAGGTCCTGACTACTAGTCATTTCAGGTTAGGAGGTTTCTTACACAACCACAGAGGGTTATCTGGAATACCTTTATTAGTTTCTTATTTATGTGAAGAGTTGTTTAAAGCTCTTTGGATATTTTACATAGTGAGGTGAGGTTTGTATGTCGCCACTAATGGTACACTGATTCCTTTTTTGTGGCTCCTTCTTCTCCATGGTCTTTCCTCTAGGATTGTGTGTGGCTCTCCTTATGTTGGCGTCTGTAACCCTGGCATTGTATCCTTGTCTGATCAAGTCCTTCCTATGGTTCTGGTCTATGATCGCTGGTCTCAGAACATATACATTTGTATGTAAGGCCTGGCTGTAGATAATAGAGTTGGTCTGTCATTGGGTTTCCACTTTAGGAATTATTGAATGGAGTTATTATTTATATGTATTGTGGTGTCCAATACAATGTATTGTGTGGGACCAGCCTGCTTCAAGGCTTCTCCTACAGCCTAGGGCTTCTCTTCACTGACCATCCAGTTGATAAGAATGTCATCTATGTAGCGAAGGTAGACTAGGGGCTTTGTATGACAACTAGTCCTGAATTCCTCCTCAAATTTCTTCCATTAATGGGCTGTCGTATTGTGGTACCATATGTGTACCCATAGCTGTCCCCATTCCTCATCAAATGTGAAGTAGTTATGTTTGAGTATGAAATGTGCGAGCTGTATTACCAATACCATGGTCATGTTTTCTTACTTAAAATATATTTTCCATGCTGCTAGTCCATCTCTGTGTGGATTGTTTGTATATATGGATTCCACATCTATTGAGGCCAAGATGTTTCCTTCTGGGATAGGGCCAATGGCAGCTAGTTTGTTAGGCAAATCAATTGTGCCCTGGAGGTAACTATGGTCTTTCCTTGACCAGATATACTTTCTGTAAGTGTGCAAATTCCTGATTCCTTCTGGGGTTTCCTTCTTTGGTATCTGCAAGAATCAAGCCTTAGTCTTTAATACTGAAGGGGACACTGTGTATAGTTAGGGGAGCCACACACATTCCTACAGGAAAAGTCCCGGAATACAATGATCCATAAAAAATAAACAGTGTACCATTAGTGGTACCAGAACCCCTCACCTGGAAGCTCTATGTAAAATATCCAAAGAACTTCAATCTACTCTGCACATGAATGAGAAACAAAAAAAAGGTATTTCCAGATCCTCCTCACTACAATTAGTAGTAAAGACCTCACTTATGGCGAGTCCCCCTTCAAATAAAGGAGATAGGTAACATGCACAAGCATAACTCCAACAGATACCAACCCCACTCATTATAGAGCGATTGGTAACATTTCATGCAAATCATTAAATGGTGTGTATCTCATCATATATGTTACATGTCCTGGAGTGTTCTATGTAGGGGAGAAGAATGAATCCACACATAATGGACACAGCTTCAATGATCTGAGGGTCACGATACTGATGGACACAGAGAGATAGGAAGGTTTGGGAATGCAAATTTAAGCAAAAACTTGGAACATTAAGATATGGATTAAATGGTAACAGAGAATTAATGTCCCTTTATCTCATACCAAGTGAATCCTGTCAGTAAACTTTTCATGCCCAGTGCGTCAAAGACTTCCTGTACTCACTGATGTAATAATGTAAAAGTCATCTGATCCATTTCACTCTAGTAAGCCTATATGTACTGCCAGCTTCCCTGATTGTATTTGACAACTTGCTATGAGGAAGAGGCTATGACCTTGAAAGCTTACAATCTAATCCTACTCAGCCATTAAAAGATATCATCTCCACTGAAATAGTTTTTTTTATGGTTTTATAGAATATCAGCCATTTAATCGCAGTTCAGTAACAAATAACACATAAATCAGAATGAACACTAAATACAGCTATATGCTGTTATTCTGTAGCTGTTACCTGAACTCTATTAGTAAAAGGCAATAACAGAGAAACAAAATGCTCAAATGCATCACAATATTTATTTAAATTAAGAACTAGCTTTATGACTCCTACCCCTTATCTAATTATGCTATATATATATATATATATATATATATATATATATATATATAAACTACCTCCTCCAAAAATCTACTACACAAGTTACCATGCTGATGAGAGGCAGTTACCTTGAAACAGCTATACGTGGGTGGATTCCTGGCTTGTGTATAATCCATCCTGAGCTTTTATTTAATATATATATATATATATATATATATATATATATATATATATATAATTGAAGAGTGAAGCAGCCGTGAATGTCCAGTAATCCATTAATTTAGTAATTATTAATCCATATATATATATATATGCATAGATTAATAATGAGTATTGCAATATAATTTGATACCTTTTGTATTGGACAAACGTCTTATTTATAATGACGAGCTTTCGAGAGGCTTAACCTCTCTTTATCAAGTCTCAAGCAATACTAACATGAGATGGGACCCTCAGTGTGAATAATAACAGCAGATGCAGATAGAGTGGAGACAGCATCTGACCTCGTCAGGTAAATTCAAATATGGGGAATAAACACAACATAGCAAAGGAAACATATATACACATATTATATACACATATACATCAATATATACATGAAGAAACAGAGCACTGTAGTCCACAGTGATATCTTTCCTGTTGGACAAACACCTCACTAAGAGTGCTAAGTCTGTTATAGTATAAGAAGAAAAAAAAAATCACATGAAATTCTGATAATGTGTTAGAAAGCCCAAGTCTATATTAAGTCCTGTGTTTTTAGAGTTGAAGAATTTGATCATCTTTATTTCAAATGCTTTTCTCTCTTGGATGTTTTTAAATTTTCCTCTGAGTATTTTGACTTTTAAGTTTTAGATAGAGTGATCATTCTGGCTAAAATGGTGTCCTACTGGGCTACAATAACTGTCTTCATTATGCTTTCTTATTGAATGCCTGTGTAAATTCATCCTTAAATGCATTTTTGACCGGTTACTCCAATGCCTGTGTCACATAAAGTTACATTGTATTATATAAACCACATTAGACGATGTACATGAATACGATCCTTTGATGTTATAGGTTTTGTTGTTATGTGTGGCTGTATCATCATTACAAATGTGTTGGCATAATTTACAGGCACGTTTGTTACAAGGTTTAGTTCAATTTTTTGTATTCAGTTGTTCATTGGCCAATTTTTTGCTGACAAGTTTTTGTTTCAGATTTGGTGGTTGTTTGAATGCAAGGATGGGAGGTTTTGGGAATATATATTTTAATTCAGTATCTTCAATTAGTAATGGTTGTATATATATATGGAGTGTGAGGGGAGCACTAATCTGAATGGTCCTTAATACACCTTAATATATATACTTTTGCACATTTTGTGTCATGTGTCACTTCACCACATCACCATTTCTATCTCCTCAGGGAGAATACCTGACAAGGAGTACCCCTCTTGGTACCGGGACCTTGTGGCTATTTGGATTCTTTTTGGCATGGCATGGCTGGCCCTAGTAATAAACCTGTGTATAAATCTTCTGGAGAATTACAGAGGATTCTTCCAATGCTGCAAAAAGAACAAGAACCACAAGATGGGCCAAGAACTCATGGAGACAGAACCCAATGGAAACTTACAGTCAGAACTTAAAGAGATTGAGGACATAGAGAGCTCTCGTTGCAAGGACACAAAATCCGACTCATAGACTGGATCATTTGGGGATACCAAAGAAGTAACCAAAGGAAATGCTGATGTGTCCCATTTGGAGCAGCTGAATCAAAATAGAAGAATACACAAATGTATAGCATTTAATACTTTACACGTGGGGATTAGTCCCCAGGATCACAATAGAAGACCACTGGGGTGCTATATTTATATTATCCTCTTTTGAAGACATGTGCTTTATAATTTTACATTTTACCATATTTGGAACCTCATTTGTGTTGATATAATGACCCAGTCCTTGTTTATTTTGTTACCATGCCGGTGACTTTTTGAAGATAAGATTTCCATTCAGTGCTATTGAAAGTTACAAAGTTTCATCAGAAATTTTTAAACGCTTATAAGTACATTGCGATGGACGTAGATCGGGGTGTCTAACCAACGGCCCAGCCTTATATCACCAAGCGGTTTCGTTTCAGCTCCCTGATAGGGGCAAATCTGATGTTTCAAGTTATTAAACGCCATAACAGTTATCACTAAATTAGGGTTAAATATAATGATGAGTAAAATAAATAATGAAATATTTTATCCTCACACTGGGCGTTCCTTCATATATATTCAAATTAATTAATATAAATTAGCAATAATATTAAATTTAATTAATATAAATTTATGCAAGAGATAATACATTAAAAGTTGAATTCATTTAATTTACTCAAAACAGTTTCCCCATTATCAAGTCTAGTTCTTTTAAAAAAAAAGGCTTTTACATGTGGGTTAAATCTTACTCTCTGTTCTTCCTGTGGTTTTCCGCATTGGGATATATCAATGTGATGATCATCTCCATAGTCTTGAATTTATAGAAGAGACATTATTTTACATAACTCAGCAAGATACAGATGAAGTAATAACCTATCTGTATGATATGGCCCTTCAGTGATCTTTTAAATATAAGTAATTAAATAGAGACAATGACGCAGACATCTACATCCACCTTCACATCATCATCTTCTTGGTCCAAGTCATGAAGGGAAAAGCAATAAATGGCTCGCCCAAGTCAGGAGGTGGCTGCCATATATTTCTCATTACTATGTATTTGAACAATATACACAGGCAGATATAAGGTTGTCTAAGATAATTAATCTGAAGCTTTAATTATGTTTATAATTAATGAAAGAGTGGTAATACAGACAGGAGAGAGATATGTAAAGGCTACCAAGGATAATACAGCCAAGCCGATGCAAGGTTACCCTTATGATCAAGTGGCAAAACAAATAGAAGTCCGAGACAAGTAAGGGCTACCATGTTTATTGAGGTTTTGCTTAAGTAAAACATATGAGTTTACAAATGTTGTATATTAAATAATTTTATTGTGTTCCATCTCTCCATCATGTATTTCCATTTAAGTGATTCTCATCTATTGTGTTGGGCATGTAGTGCATTAATCAGATAAGTGTATTGTAGGTTGGGCGAGAGGTGGGAAGAGATAGGATGAAATACAGAAATATTACATAGTATATATATATGTCTATGTAATATATACCCAAACATTGCTTATAGTGTTACCTTTCTTTAAGAACATACTTTCTTAAATCGTCTTTAAGTCAGTAAGTGTATATTGAATTAATTAATGAATTAATTAATGTATAATTAAAGATAGCAGGTAATTATTAATAGTTATATATATATATTGTAAAAAGTTGTGTCCGGGCTGTCCGGGTGAAACCCTTCAGAGGTAGAGTACCAGAGGATGACAAGTCCCAGGGCAGAGGCAAACGAATGGCCAGACAAGTCAAAGATCGACAAATCCAACAAGGTCAGTACCTATCGGGGTCAGCAACAAAGATCAGTCCAAATGGGAACAGGAATTGTAGTAAACAGAGCAGGAAGACACAGGAGCAACCAGAAGTACTCCTAGTCATAGGAACCTAGAATAGGCACGGAGCAGAAATAAATAGTACCAGATGAGGATTGGGCTTAACAACAACCAATCAGGAGGAACAGCATCAAAAGCTACTAGAGGTCCTTCTGACTGAAGAACACATAGCTGTAGCTGCACAAGACCATTGGACATGTCATACTTGTGCTAAACCAAGAAATCTACTACTAGATCTAACCAGGGCATGGACCATGACAAGTTGGGATTGATGATTTGTATTTAAGCAAAGGCATTGTTGTTTGACCAATATAGTCAACTGTTGTGGGCCCACCCAAGTCATTATTTTAAGACTAGAAGAGACTGGTCGGCCCCTCCTAGCTTGACTGATACTTAGTTTTTATTTATTTCTAAAGAAAATATTTTAGTTTACATCGTTGGTGGGCAACCCGGTCCTATGAGGCCTGCCAACAGGCCAGGTTTTCAATACCTCTCTGCATGAGCACATGTGGATCAATTAGAATGAAAGAAACCGAGAAACTCAAGTTTATTAAAGCAGAAAAAGCCTAAATACATAAGCAGAGAGACATAAACCCTGGACTATCTTTTGACCCTCATAGGACCTAGTTGCCCCCCACTGGTTTATATGCTACCTACCATTAAGTTGGATCCAAACTACTTTAAGTAGCGGCTTTATTCAAAGTTGCATAACCTTCTTTATACAAGACGTTTGACATAGATCTACCACTACTTTCATTGTTTATGATCTGTTTGAGAAGATTGTAATATGAGAAGATTATAGTAAATACATCTGTGATTCTCATATATTTTTGATATGTGGTTTTAGGTGACACAAAACAAACAAGAATCACAGATTCAGTCGTCTCATATACTGTATTTCTGGGATTTTAAATATGTTTTATTGCTTATATGTAAAATATAACCATGGGCTTCGGACACTACAGCCACAAAGATCAATGCAATACAGATGCCTATTTTTGTATTTTTATAGATATTTACTATGTAGATCCGATTCTATATCCAAGCAATATTCTGTCAATACCAGTCATGCTGTGTACATGTTATATTCTGTGGTCCCAGACGAGGAGGTTACACCAACAAACTGGGACAATATTCATACAATAAAATATAATAAAAAATGACTTTGCCTTCAAGCTGGAAACTGGAAATGGGAGTAATGTTGTCACTTTCATGGAACAAATAGCAGACGTGGAGCTGAGGAGAGAAAATGGGAAATACTTGGAACAAAAAGAAAGAATAAATATAATTGTGGTCGGGCTTTCTCTCTAGTGATGGGACTGGTACATGTGTGAAATGCTCACTGTCTATGGTCAGATACGTTGACGACATTGGGCCCTATTCTATTAGCTGCTCGCAAATGCCTCAAACTTACAAATTTTGGCTGCAGGTGTTTTTTTCCCCCTAAATATTTAGATGTATTCTATCTGACAATATTTAAGCAAGCCTGTAATGTACTTCTTAGACACAGCCAATAGTAAATGACGTCCCGGGATCCATTTTTTACACACAAAAAAAAACATTAAAAAAAAAAAAAAAATTAATTGTATATTTGTGGGCTTAGGACTGTTCCGCAATTAATTTTAATGGGTTTCTATGCTTTCCCATATTTTTAGAGTACAGTATTGTGTGTATAATTGCTGTTACAGCTCTAATAATTGAATAAATAAGCCTTTGCGAGTCCTACTTAGTACTAATAATATTTTTGAAAGAATTCTTTTGACAGATCCTTTTTGTCATTTGTGGGTTAGACTTTATTAATGAGCTAGCGCTACGGTCTAAGAGAATATCAATTTTGTGTAACTTATTATTTAGAGCCCCGTAATAGCTGTGTTAAAACCAATGGAGTTCTAAGACCGTCTTTGCAGGTTTGGCTGGCCAGTAGTTAGGAACTTGTAATTGGATTGCAAGTAGCTGATAGAATCTGTGTCAATATTTGGAGTGGTTTTACGTTTGTAACTTTGAGAATATGACCCATTATTGTTAATACTTCTAGACATGATATGTACAGCTGCAGTGGCTGACAGATGTGCCTGGCTTGCTGAGGTCCATAGGGTCACAGAGAGTCGAACATGACTGAATGACTGAACAACAAGATCAAATGTGTTAGAACCAAAACATTTAAGATAAGGCCCCTGTAACCCCTAAATCTGCCCCCCTATGCAGTTGTGTGGAGATGCTTATTATACTCCCCTAAATGGCGGGCTTGGCTTCTGTACTCCAGAGGGAAATAGCCAGCATTTTAGGCTGGACAGAGAGTTGTCACTGTAATAAGTATTCTGGAACGGGTGTTATCCCCGATTATAACTTATTGTTCAGTGCTTGTTTTGCCAAGGACAGTCTTCCATCATTTTCAAAGGACCACTGTAGTTTTTGGAAAACATCACACATTTGTGACCAACAATACCAGCTGTAACTGTAAAAACATTTTTAGAAAAAATCTTATTTTCCTTTTGGCTTGAAGCCCAATGGGTGTGTTCTGCTATTTTTTTAATTTGTTGTTTCATTGGTGATTCAGATCCGCAGTTAGTATCCGACACTTCCCATCCTCCCGCACATGCTCAGAGGCAGACAATAGCACTTCATACTGCAAACCCTGCTTTCGCTGTCTGGATCCTGCCCGTCATGTTGAGAACACCAATATTTACTGTAATGTTTTAACCTAATGCAAAATAGAAAATGTTGGACTACAGATGCACATCTATGTATTTATCATTATTATTATTATTATTGTTTCTTATACTGCCGGACACTCAGTCACAAAATAACGTAGCAAGCTCTGTGAAAACAAGGGGCAAAACGGGAAGGTGTTGCCACAGACGCAGTGATGTAGGAGAGGCCAAATGCAATGACCTCCTGACTAGTGAGCCAGTCACTGGTCACGGGGCAATCACTACACAGGAAAAGCAGAGGGGATGTATTGCACATACACTTTCCCTGGGTGAGTAAGTTGTTCAGCCTGGGTTGCATCCTTTCCATGGATGCTACAATTGACATGAAAATTGACAGTAGACTGGCAAAGGCAAATGGTGCATTCGTCAGATTATATAAAAAGGGTTTGGAACAACAAGCATTTGAATAAATGCACCAAGGTCAATGTGTATAGAGCTGTTGTGTTGACCACCCTACTGTATGGCTCTGAGTCGCCATCACCTACAACTTCTTGAGAGCTTTCATCATCGCTGCCTCTGCACCATCCTCAACATCCACTGGAATGACCACATCACCAACATTGAAGTCCTAGACTGGCAGGAGTCACCGGCATTGAGGCCATGCTTTCTAAGACACAGTTGCGATGAGCAGGACACTTCTCTAGAATGGAGGGTGATTGGCTTCCAAAGATTGTGCTATATGGTGAGGTCACCACTGATAAGTGTAAAAGAGGAGGACCGAAGAAGAGGTACAAGGACTCACTGAAACAGTCCATTGATGACTGTCACATTGACCACCATTGATGGATGGCTTTAGCTTCAGATCGCAAGGCCATTCACCATTCATAGGTTCAGCCTCCAAGTTCCTCGGACTTACAGCTTCTCGCCACAGTTTCCTCCAGCCACAGTTCATGGGTCTTATCTATCAGAATGAATGAAAATTTTGAGTGAATGAAATTATATTGTAAACTATTTTAAAATATATGTGTCAAAACTGACTCATAAAACATACTTCCTCTATTATTAAAACAACAAATTGTTACTATATAATAATTTTAATAAAAAAAGAAAGTAAAAAGATTATGTATTTCATATGTATCATTAAGTATGATTTATTATAATATACAGAGTCAGAGTTATCTATTCTTCACTAAACAAAAAAATTTACGATTTTTTTTTATTGAAAAACCATAATGCAACATTTTTCTTTTTTAATAATCAAGGAAAGGTTTTTGTATGGGGTCAGTTTTCTTGTATATATTGCAAAATAGTATACAATATATTCTGCTTTGCATACAGTATTTTAAAAGAAGTAATGTATATTTTAATGAAAAAATTAGATTGTGTGGACACATTTGGAATTATTTCATCATTTCAATCAAGGAATATTTCTAAGGTAAAATGTGTAAAACTGGAGCTAGTAACGTAGCCCGCAAGACTTACGCTATTAAATTGGCCTTGGAAAGCAACCCCCCAACTAATTGTGGGGTAGGGGCAAGAAAACCTTACGGGAAATGAGAATTCGACTTATGCGCCCCAAATCCTTTGATCTGTCAAGCCCGTAACTGTTACGTTTTTAATCATGCTATTAAACTGCAACAAATTTACTGGCGTTCAAGCTCCTAACACGCAAATGGAGCCAAGAAGCCAACGAGTGCTAGAGAGGACCCGCAAGGGGGGTAAAGTCCAAACCGTCGCACTTTAAATGCAAATATACACATACTACTGTACTTTTATTAACAGGGAAAGTGATGTTAGGTCTTAGAATTAATAGCACTACATTCTCAAGTTCGCAAATCGTCCCAAAAATACTTTATTTCATGTTTAATTTCCATGTTATATCGATCCCGGCAATCAATTTGTTAATACATATACTGGAACTCGCATGTAATAGAATATCATATTTACGGCTTTATCGATATTGCATTATATCTGGAATATGGTTCCGATCGTAACTCGTAATTGAACCCCGTAAGACTTTGAAATGCAACCTTCATTTTTCAGTGACATACTTATAACATAATCTGTTGCCATTGGCTCCATCCAAACCTGTAACTACGTGTTTGACTAATTGATTACGTTCATGGCTGTGCAACCAACCTTAAACAAATGGTGTATGGGTTTGTGTCTCAAGCCCGTAACTCGCAGCATGTACAAATTGAATAGCTCTGTAACTCGGCCAAATTTTGAGCCGGTGTTGCACATATGGCCTTGGAATTTAATGTGGCTCTAAATCTGAGGAGCCCCAGATGACTTGGAGAGAAACGCGCAATCGGTGGCAATCTTATCATTTCAGTGCAATTTTATCATTGTGAGATCATCCCAACACACAAGCCTATGGAACGAAAAACCACCATCACGCCCAGGTGAGTAGGAACTGGGGGGATGAGGGGGAAAAATCCCTCCCAGATTAAATGAATAGGTGACACAAAAAATAGCAAAATTAAACTTTATCATGCATTACCAGATTTGCCCACTGGGTGCACCGGTGATAGATCAGCCCTTGCTTTCTATCCTGGCAGTAGAATTGAATAATCCCCCCAAGAGTTTTTGGGGCTCCTACTCCCATGATCACACCTTTGGGACAAGGAGCAGTTTCAGTGTATTTCACTTTCTTACAAAATCTTAATGTAATCAGCCCTTAGCCATTAATAAATCTTGTTGATGTGGTTCAGACTCTCAGTGATCATATGGACGCAGCACGCCAGGCACAACTGTCTGAGTTTGTGGTTGTTATTATCTATATGGTTTTCTTGACAGAGATACTGGAGTGGGTTGCCAGTTCCTTCTTCTGCAGACTGCAATTTGTCTTGACATCTATGATTTGACCTGCCCATGACATAGCTCACAGCTTCATTGAGGTATACAAGCCACTTCACTACAACAAGGTAGAGATCCAGAAGGGGTTAATAAATCTATTGGTGTTTTATTCTGTTCACAGTTTGTTTTTGGTTCCACCATCTTTTCTCCTCTCTTTTGAAGACGTGAGTTTTGAGAATACCTCAGTCAAGTTATATATATTTTTATTACAAAAGGATCCCAATGTCCATACAGACAAAGTGCATCCCAAAGTCCGTGGCATCCTCTCTAATTATATCAGAGACTGTTTCAAGCTAATGATGGAGTTCCAAATGTTGATTGGACTTTGGGACAGTACTATGTAATATTTTTATGTTTACAAAAATTTGGCATCTTTTGAAAGCTAGGCTCTGTACAACATCGTAAGAAAACAGATTATTAGTTATTTAAGCAATTTTATGTACTCTACTCTTCATCTTCATTTAATAAATATACAACGCCATGTTCTTCAGTGATATATATCGTCAACAGACCAGTTATGAATATTTACTTGCCAAGGAATTTTATAATGTCCCCAAATAAAAATGTTCTTCACCCTTCACCAGTTGCATTTCTCTTGGCGAGTTCCAGTATATTTCCCAACTATAAAACCCCAACACTCTCCATCCTGTGTAAATTTCCACACATTATATTCTACATGAATTCTATAGAACAATATATCACTATTGTGCTGTAATTCATGTGATGTAATGCGATGAGACATGTACAGTCCAGTCTCACAATGGCTTTCAGATATCTCTTGCATGATGTGTAATGGAAATCTACTGCTAAGTTTCCCTTCACAATTTACTGGAGACACCATTACTTCCTGTAATAACAAAGATGTTTATAAGGTTAAAACTGTAATATGAATAATAATGTGCTAATCCTGTTTTCTGTGTATAGCATAGTGCCCTTTCTATTCTACACAGTAGACTTTGTATTCACACAATTAGGTGCCGCTCCAAGGCCTGAAGTCATTAGGTAAAGTAGAGTCGGATCTAGTTCTGAGCATCACCTGGAGCCTTGACAAAGGATTCTCACATAGTGTGTGACTGATAGAAGTTATTGGCTTATTTATTCTAAGGCTTTGACATGCCCTTATATATTATTTTATATATTATAGGCATCTTGTTGTTTAATCTCAATATTTGTTGAAGATGTCTTTTGAGAAAAACAGATGTGTGACATATTAACTTAAGGAAGAGAATTATAGCAGAATTTATAATGTCAAAAGCTCCATGGTGGGAAGTATGATACGGCCCTGGCACCACCAAATGTAAAAGTTAGGTCAATGGACAATTGTCCCATGGGACCATTAGCTCAACAGTTGTTTCTGAATCTACAGAGTCTCCCCTGAAGGGGAAAGTTGTTGTCCACTTATTTTATGACTGTTAGGTACCAAAATTATTAAATGTTGCAGCGGGGTAACACTTGGGGAACAGTGATAAAAAAATTATATTAATGGGAAGAAGGCCAGGAAAGAAAACCTTAAAATGTTTATCAGGTTGATTGGTTAGTGACCATCAAAAGGCAGATGAGCTATATAAATTATTTTCTTCAATATACACAAGGGAGGTACCAGTTGTTGGGACACCGCAACAAAATGGCGCTACTCTACCTTCACCAAATAATTGACTAACATAGGAAGAAATCAAAAGATGCTTAAAAAATAAATATTAATAGAGCACCAGGTCCTGATAGAATACATCCAACTGTTATATCTAACTAGCGAATTGCCCGTCAAAAAATGACGGCAATGAAATTGTAAGGTAGCTAATGCTGTTCAGTGTGTAATAATGAAATATATAATACATGAATAAATTAATATACTTTACCTATTTTAAAGCATTGTGTGGAAGAGCTGTGAATGTGTTTTGATGTTGCTGCAGCATTAGTGGTGTGGATCTGCTGTGTAAGCGTGCTGAATGTGTGCAGTGTAACACTGTGCGTGCGCGAGGCCAAACCGTTGTCGTGTACTTCCGCATTGGCGTAAAATGGCGAGTAATGTGTGGTATACGTTTGTATCGGAATATCCGTAGGTGTTTTGTGGTGTTTTGCGAGTGTTTTGTGGTGTTTTGCGAGTTTAGAGTGCTGTAGCCTCGTTTTCGTTTTGTTCGGCGGCCATTTTTTCTCTCGCTTCAATTTTTTTTTAGTCTCTAAACTGTTTTATTTGGAGTAAAATCGAGGTGTAAGTTGTATTTTTGAGGTGCTGGGTGGTCCCTCTTGGTGTAGGTAAGTTTTTTATGTATGTGGTGTGTGTATGTATTGTGTTTTAAATTTTGTAATGTTCGCGAGTTGCGTCCGAGTGTTGCGAGTCCGTAATGTGTGTGAACGTGTGTCGTATGTTGTTTGCGAGTGTCGTAATGTGTGTGTCGTACTGTTTGGGTTGCGACGTGAAGTTTGCGAGTGTCGCAGTTGCTGGCATGGAGCGCCTTCGGCGCTCCATGCCAGCAACTGCGGCCTTCGCTTTGCGAGGTCCTCAGGTGCTGGCATGGAGCGCCTACGGCGCTCCATGCCAGCAACTGAGTCCCTCGCTTTGCGAGGGTCCTCAGTTGCTGGCAAGGAGCGCCTTCGGCGCTCCATGCCAGCAACTGAGACCCTCGGGCAGTGCCCTCGCTTCGCGAGGGCCTCGGCTCGCTGCGCGAGCCCGCAGCGTTAGCAACAACTCGTACGCTCACAACTATATATGTGATTTTTCAAGACTCGCTCACCACAGGGTCACTATAAGGGGACTGGAGAAAAGCAAAAAGCGAGAGCAAACCCAGGGAATTATACACCAGTGAGACTCACTTATGTACTGGGGAAGCTATTTTAAGGGTTAATAAGGGATTGTATAAAGGAATATATCCAGGTAAACAAGATTTATAATATAATAACAATATATATTTTTGGCTGCTGGATATATATCTCCTAACCCAGGACCCTCATCCATTCCTACCCTTTATCAGTCACGCTCAGCCCACAGGCCAACTAACACTCACAACCCTTATAACCTAATACCCATCACATGTCACAAATCCTCCATTTTGCCCTTCATGTGTGCCCTCTGGAATGCTAGGTCTGTTTGCAACAAACTCACTTACACTCATGACCTATTAATCTCCAACTACCTCAACCTTTTAGCTATCACTGAAACCTGGCTCTCTCCATCTGACACTGCCTCCACTGCTGCACTATCATATGGTGGTTTACATTTCAGTCACCTGGGAATAAGCAAAGTGGAGGCGTAGGCATATTACTTGGAGACGTGGAGGCGTGGGCATATTACTTGGAGACGTGGTGGCGTGGGCATATTACTTTCCACCCTCTGGTCATTCAATTGCATTCCCCCGGTTCCCTCTCTCCAGTTCTCTTTTTTCGAAGTTCACACTATCCGTCTTTTTTCCCCCATCTCTCTGCGAGTGTCTGTCTTCTATCGCCCACCTGGACCAGCCTCTTAATTTATGGATCATTTTGCCGCCTGGCTTCCTCCCTTTCTCTCCTCCAACATACCTTCACTTGTTCTTGGTGATTTCAACATTACCACTTACCCTAAATCCACAAAATTACTTGCACTTACCCCTTTCCTTGGCCTCTCACAATGGATAGAATCCCCTACCCACCATGATGGACACTCTGTTGACCTAATTTTCACCAATCACTGCTCTATCAATCTTATCATCTCCCCACTCCCTCTTTCTGACCACCATCTCCTAACCTACAGCCTCACAACCCTTTCTAATCTCTGACCCTTTTAAAGCCCAACTACCAGAACCCACAGAAACCTGCAGACACTTCATTCATAACACCTTTCAAATTTACAACAAACACTTCTCAGTCATCTCACTACCCTCACTTACCCTGATATTATTACTACACAATACAATTGGACTAAATTCCACCCTGGACTCTCTGGCCCACATAACCACAGGCAGACACCCTCCCTCTCATCTACAACCATGGCGCACTAAACAAACACGCTACATCCAGAAGTACTCCCGCAGCGCTGTACGATTATGGAAAAATCGCGCTCCTCTGTGGACTTCCTTCATTACAAGTTTACCCTACGCTCCTATCACTATGACCTCAATCTTACAAAACAGAGCTACTTCTCATCATTAATATCAAATTTGGCCTTCAACCCCAAACGTTTGTTCTCCACTTTCAACAGTCTCCTTTGCCCTCCCCTTCCTTTAATAGTAAAAGTGAAAATATTCGTAATATTCATGGCCATATCACACCTTCTCCTCTAAAAACAAACAGCACCCTGCATTCACCATTTCCGAAACCTATATCCATTATAAACTCCTTTAACCCTGTAACTGAGGATGAAGTTGCTAGTCTTCTATCAACCTCTCGTCTCACAACTTGTCCACATGATCCTATTCTATCACAGCTGATCCCTTCCCTCTACCACTCTTATCCCAGCTCTCACACATCTATTCAACATTTCCCTAGACACTGGCAAGTTTCCATCACCTTTGAAACAAGCCACAATTACACCCATTCTTAAGAAACCCTTATCTGATCCAGCTTCTCCATCTAATTACCGCCCTATCTCTCTACTTCCCTTGGCTTCTAAACTACTTGAGCGTGTTGTCTACAATCGCTTTACACAATTAATTTCCCCCAACTCCCTCCTTGATCCCTTCCAGTCTGGCTCCACAGAGAAAGCTCTCACAAAAGTTATTAATGACCTGCTCACCGCCAAATCAAAGGGTCATTTCTTTATCCTAACTCGCCTGGATCTCTCTGCTGCCTTTGACACAGTTGATCATCCTCTTCTTATCTAAATTCTCCATTCTCTTGGCATCCGTGACTTTGCTCTCTCTTGGTTCACATCTTATCTAGAAAATCGAACATTTAGCATCTCCTTCTCTGGCGCCTCTTCATCTCCTCGCCCTCTAACTGTCGGTGTACCCCAAGATTCAGTCCTAGCCCCCCTTCTTTTCTCCATCTATACATCCTCCCTCGGTGCCCTAATTAAATCTTTTGGATTCCAGTATCATCTATATGCTGATGACACCCAAATCTACATTTCTGCACCTAAACTATCCCCCTCTCTGCTAGCTCATGTTGCCAATTGCCTCTCCACCATCTCCTCATAGATGTCCGCCCGTCAACTCAAACTCAACATGTCTAAGACAGAGCTCCTTATCTTTCCACCCTCTCCTCAGCTCCCACCCCTCACTTATCTCTCACTGTTGACAATGCCATCATCACTCCCACCTCCCAAGCCTGATATCTTGGGGTCCTACTGGAGCCTACCCTCTCTTTCATTCCTCACATTCAATCACTCACAAAATCTTGTCACTTTCACCTAAAAAACATATCCAAAATACGCCACTACCTTACACAAGACACAACAAAAAATGTGTATTCACTCTCTCATCGTATCTCGCCTCGATTACTGCAACTCTCTCCTTGCTGGCCTTCCTATCTCCCATCTCTCTCGACTCCAATCTCTATTAAATGCATCCGCTAGGCTCATCTACCATACTAATCGATCAGTGTCTGCAGGTCCTCTCTGTCAGTCACTCCACTGGCTTCCCATAGCCTCTAGAATAAAAATTCAAAATCATGACCCTAACATATAAAGCCCTCCACAATAATGCACCTTCCCACATCTCTGCTCTCATCCCAAATACACTCCCACCCGCCCTCTTCGCTCTGCTAATGACCTTCTGCTCTCCTCCTCTCTCATCACCTCCTCTCACTCCCGCCTTAAAGACTTTTCTCGTGCTGCCCCTATTCTTTGGAACTCCTTACCTCGCTCCACCAGACTATCTTCCTGCCTCAAAGCCTTAAAAATATGTTTTAAAATAACTCTATTCAAAAAAGCCTATCATCTTTAGCCTCTTCATTTACTATGCATCTATCATTATGGGGAAATTGTTTATACTTGTACCTAACCCCTGTATAGTGCTATGGAATATGTTGTCGCGTTACAAATAAAGTATAATTATAATAATAATTATTAGCAGAAGTCAACACGGATTTCTGAGGGATAAGTGATGTCATATAAAACAAATTAGTTCCTGTTAGGATATAAGTGGGAAATTGAACCAAAGCACCTAAGTTGACATAGTTTATTTGGATTTTGCAAAAGGCTTTTGATGCAGTGCCACATGGGAGAATATTTTACAAAATAACGTATACATGAATTGAAGTAAATGTAGGCACATAGATTGAGAACTGGCTAAAATACAATATAGGAATAAAACGTTTGTTTTAAATTGAACATAATCAGATTGGACTAATGTAGTAAATGGAGTTTTTGCTGATGACACTAAGTTAGCCAACTTAGTTAAATTAGAAAACTATGTATTTTCCCTTCAAAGGGATTTACATAAATTAGGAGAATGTGAAATTAAATGGCAAATGAGATTTAACACATATAAATGTAATAAAGCACATTTGGGAAGGATAAATAAGCATGCAATTTATAATCTAAATGTAACCAATCTAGGGATATCAGATATAGAAAGTAATTTGGGAGCTTGTCGACAACCACCTAAATAACAGTGCTCAATGCCAAGCAGCAGCTGCAAAGGCAAGTAAAATAATAGCATGTATTAAGAAGCATATAGAAGTAAGGGAAGCAAATATAGTTCAGCCAACGAGCGGCGCTATCGCTGGTGCAAGTAGTGCAATGTACTGGTACCCAGTTTAAGGAAGGGCCAAGTCTTTTTTTATATATATCTTACATTTTTATGTTAGATTTCTGTAGTGTAGTGTCCAGCACGCCCCACACCCCTGGGTCCTGCCCCTGGCACACTAAGGCCCATCTGCCACCCTTGGGGCCCACCTATGGCCCCTTGGGACTGCTTAAGGCTTCCCTGGGCCCCACCCTAGGCACCCCATGGCCCCCTCCACCTCGATGCCCATCATGAGAGTTTCCTACTCCCTGAGGACTGCATAAAGGAAGCCATGTTTACAATGGTTATAGCCTGCAAGAGCGAAGCCTTTGTGGGCACATTTGCATGTCCCTGCCCAGGCTCCCAGAATGCAGTGTGATAACTGCATTTGTCAGTGATTTATATAGTAATTCTGCCACTATATAAATTCCTAGAACACCCACATTTGGGATATAGAATACAATTTTGGGCACAACTTCCGTAAGAGAAAATGGTAAAGATAAGGGCAACAAAATGAGTTAGGGGAATAGAGGGACTAAGCTATGAAGAATGATTAACCAAATTAAATGTATTTTCTCTAGACAATAGGGACTCTAATGTATATGATTACCATATATAAATACATACAGGGTCAATATAAGGCTTTGTCAGCAAGAGGTTACCCATACCATAGGAGGTAGATGACGTTAAAAAGGGATTGGATATATGGTTACTGAAAAGGACATTCAAGTTCATGATGGATAACTAAACTAGAGAGGTTATTATCCAGGGAGTAATCCAATTGTTAGTATTTCGGATCAGGAAGGAATTGTTTTCCCTTATGAGAATTGGCAATGTTTTATTGTTTCAATGTTTTGTTTTTTGTTTGTTTTTGTTTGCCGTGGATCAATTAACAATTTGCATAATACAAGGATCATAGTAGATCTGAAAAGATGGTCTGAAAGTATTTTCTCAACCTCAGTTAATATGTTATTATGATTAATAATCTTAACCCTTTAAGTGGCAAAAAAATAATGGAAAACCTACTTTTCTGTGGCAATGTATTTTGTTGATATGAAACAAAAAAACAAAAGACTATTCCTACTTAATATTTTTTACCAAAAAATACTCTGAGTATAATGTTTTTGCAACCGATGTCTCGAATTAAAATATGCAATGATATAAACAGAAAAAAAGAAACGGGGCACTCGTTGGTTTGTTGGGTAATTTTAAGACTTAAATTTTAATAGTATAAAATAAAAACATAATTCACAAAAAATCTAGATATTTTTCGGCACATAAAAAAAGCTTATTATCTCAAATCATGAAATATTGTGATTTACATTTATCTTCAATTTGATGAAGTAGTTATTTCTCAATATCCCTATCATCCAGTACAATATTCATATTACATATGAGTACAAGGAGTAATTTAAAGAACAAAAATTGGACAAACACACCATGATGATTTCAATTGGCGATGACAACATTCAATAAACAGGAAGTATTATAATTAATGTACATAGAGTTCATGCTTCATCCCAATACATATATATATAGGCCCCCCAGATTCCAATAAAACTACAAATAAAAAATAATTTACAAAAAATACAAAAAAGATTGTTCACAATATATAAAAAATATCATATAACAATAATCAAGGTCAGAAGTCATATCAAATTAATGGAAATAAAGCAAATTTCCTATTTATCCCCCTTTGTGCAATCCAATCCAATTTTCTAATGTAGTAGGCTTTCTTTTTCAATATTAGTTTCCTAATATCCGTTAAAAGAGTACTTCTATCAATATTTGCCACATACTCTACCTCCTTTTCAATATTTCAGAGCATGGGTATTCCCACTTAACACATTTCTTACCAATCTCTTGCAATCTGTGCCTACATAGAGATGGCTGACCAACAACCCTTTTACTTCTTCAAAGTTGACTTTTAGGATGATAACTTGAATGTAACAGTAAAATAATGCAATGGGCAATAAGTATCCATGGTGTATAAATCCTATGGTCTTTTATAGAAACCTTGAGTCCGATTCAATTGAGCAATTGTAAGTTACTGGAGCCCGTAAGTGAGACCGTAAGTTCATTTGCTATTCAATTGCCGTCTTTTTGTGGGCTCCAAACGGTTTACGGGTTACAGGCTTGAAAACTTTGCGGGGTTAAACCCGGAACTTACTGCCTACCGAAACCTTTGATATCTCCCGTCTGCAAGACTTATGATGGCTAAAATCACAAATCGCTATTCAATTGCTACAATTCCCCAAGACCGCAAATGTTTTCACACCTGTAAATGGCAAATGTAGGGGAAAATCCTATGAGTGCTAGAGAGGACCCACAAGGGGGTTTAACCCCTGTCCACAGCACTGTAAATGCAAATAGAAAATCAATACTGCACTGCAAATGACAGGGAAAGTGATGAAAGACATTATAATTAATTGCACAACAGTCTCAAGCCCGCAAATCGGCAATAAAACATATTATTAAATTAATAAAATAATTAGAATTATTGTTTCATTTTGGGGTTATATCGATCTCAGGAATCAATGAGTTAATACATATCTGGCCACCCATATAGGCTAGAACAATATTGGCATTCTTTTTTATTATTTTGTATTTTGAGGGTTTGCGAGTCTCATCGCATATCGGACCTCCGAACTTGTAACCTCCATGTTTTACTGCCGTAATGAATGCGGTCTTCTTTTCTATTGCCTGTTTCGAAATGGGTGGTTACGGCCTTGCTGAATTGATCATGTTCCCGCCCTGAACTGCTTCACACGCATGCTTGGTTTACGGTTTTCCCAGTGTTATGAGACCAAATGTAATACCTACTTTATTTTTGGATAATATGGACTTTGTAAAACAGTTTGAATGTATTCTTAATAAATGGGAATGGGATATGACACACTGAACAAATTATAGCAGAATTAGTTGGTATTGAACTGTGAAAATAATGCTAAAATCTCTTTCAATGTGGAGGAGTTCCAGCAATTGAAGAAACTGTTGGATGCTAAAATATAACAACATTGTAAAGAGGTAGACGGTCGTAAACGCCACAAGTTCAGAAGAGATGAGATTCATTAAAAGAAGGGTCGTGCTTACAGCTGGCAACACTATTGTGGTAATAAGAACAGTAATGTGGGAGGAGGTCCATCTATGTCTGGGCCCAAACAGGGGATCCAACACGTTTCAGCTGGGAGCTCCTACCGCTCCAATTTTGAAAGTATGTATTACCAATATGATACTGTGATACTTCACAAAAAAGAAATAGAAAAGCAGCTTCTCAGTGCACTCCTATTGGTTGCATTTGTAAATGTATAACCAATTAAAACATAACTTTTACGAAATAATCTAAAATATTGTCAAAAAAGTAAAAAGTTATATTGTAAACAAACAGAATAAAAAAAGAACACAAGAACTAAGGCGCCTATCTACATATATTTACATTTTTATATATGTATTTTACATGCCACCCCCTAACTTTACACAACACCTATCCCATATTTGTCCTGCACCTCTCTGACCCCCTCCCGCAGCTCTATGTGTACCTCCCCTGTACATTTCTCTGCCCTCCTTGCACCCCCCCAGGAGTAGTCAAAGTGTTATTGAGGAATTACATTGTCACAACCACTGGAAAGTGGCTACAATGTGATGAGTTAACTTGTTTTTAACAGTGTTAGGGCCCATAACAAAACTAATTCCAGTCTGTCAGCTATGGCCACTGGGCTAAGAGGAATCTTTTCCTGGCTAAGATTCATGGCCATTAAAGAAAATAAAAAAATACATTTTTTTTATAAGATTATGGGATATCACTAAACTGGTTAATTTAGTGGTCTTGGATCATCCAGTATTTGCTGGAGCACCTTCAGACAAAATGCTGGAGTTGCATATATAAATGTGAATTAGGAAAAGAAGAAAGCAGCAACTATGGGCCCAGCATAACCATTGTACTAAGGAAAATACCTATATATAGTCCAATTTTGGAGTGGCGAAACGCGTCAAATAAGACTCAAAATCGCTCTCCCCCTGTGCTGTGTGTGAATGTGTTTTCATGTTTTTTAATTATTTTTTTTTGTTTTTCTTGTTTTTCGATTTTCATGATTCGGCCGTTAAATGCGTATTTTTCCAAGGTCGTATTGTTAGTACCTTTGCCGTCGTGTAAGTCCCACATGCCTGGTGTTGTTGGTGTGTGTTACTGTCTTTGCCGTTGTGTATTTTCTAAGTCCCACGTGTCTGGCTTTGCTCAGCCTCGTTTTCATCCAGTTTCAGAATTTTTCAAATTTTTCGTCCACCATTTTTTTTTCTTGCTTAGACGATTTTCGAGTGACAAAATACGTCAAATAAACCTCAAAATCGCTTGCAACCTCACTCCCAGGGGTCGGCCGTTAAATTCATACTTTTTCAAGGTCGTATTTTTTTCCCCAGGCTTGCATGTGTGACGGAGCCGCTGGCTGCAATGAGCGCCTTCGTTGCTCATTGCAGCTTAAGAGCTGCGTGGCTACTTAATTGTTCATTTCAGCCTAAGTTGCGCGTGCTTCAATGCCTCAACTGCTCGCCTCGCTTTGTGAGGCGAACAGGGAAATGAGCGCCTTTGCCGCTCATTGCCTAAATCCTACAAGCTCAGAAGGCTTCAATGCCTCAGCGGCTCGCCTCGCTTTGCGAGACTTGCAGTTGAGACTTTCTGGGCCGCAAACTGCTCATCTCGCTTTGCGAGGCTCGCAAGCGTGATGACAAATCACAGTTTGACAATTATAATATGTGATGCTGCCACCACCACAAAAAATATAATATACTATCTAGAGAGCCTCTGTTTGTACCACATACTTTTAAAGCTCCAACATTTTGCTCAGCACTATAAACAAATGCCAAATACATTGAATATAGTTCAGTAAGCAAATGAGGCATAAGAATATAGTACAGGTGGACTCTTTGGACTTCAATCTTGTTCATTGAGAATTGGATCAGAAAACTAAGCAGCTGTACTCTACCTGTTATGACCTTGATCCAGACTCAAGTCCTGATCTGACTAGCCCAATATTTACGGAAACAGTGGACTGACAACTACAAAGGGTCAAGGAAACAACTGGCAGACCACTTCTACAAAAATCATATGTTAAGACTGCATGAAACTTCAGGACTGTTTCAAACATTCACTTTTTAGGAAAAGTTATTGAAAAAGTAGTTGAAGTGTAATGGGAAATTCATCTACAACCCAAGTCTGGTTTGTGTGTTTGTTATGACCCAGAGATGAGGGGCCACATGAACCCCAAGACTCTCCCTCTGTGATTTTTGTGTTCAGTCTCTCAGCGCCCAGCTCTGCCTTAGGACCATTTCTCAGGAATTCCGGAAATCCTACATTACAGGACCTTACTAATAAAAAATAATAACGAATGCTTTCTATCCCTTTATGTAGGATACAAGCAATACTCATGCACCTTTTGCTAGCACAGACAGCTTCTTCTTACACAGATATTATTACAAACACAAAACAAACTTCACCCAGACCCCCATTAGCTACCCCCCCCCCCCTCCTGGAAGAGCCAAACTCCCAGTTCAGAGCACACATAAATTCTTTAAACATGACACATAACTGAAAGACAAATTGTCATAGTCCTTACAATTTAATAGCCTTTGATATTAGCAACCCAATGTGTTGGAGTCCCAAATAACAGGGTTGCTTGTGGGGTTCAAGGGAGTCCCTAAATCAGTCATGACAGTGTTCAGAGTGAAAATCTGACTATATTTGGAGACAGAAAGCAACATAAAAAGGATGTAGACTTTGAATTGTATTCTGTAGGATATGGGGAGCCAATGAAAGCCTGAAAAAGAGATTTGTTGATGGAGGAATGGTGAGCAAGATGGATTATTCTTCTGGAGGCACTCATGACCATGGCTAAGTCACAGAGCAACATATCTTCCTCTACAACCCTACTTCTAACTGCACTCACTTATCCTCCCACCTACCCATCCACTCCCACCCACCTTTGATTCTTGTTCTTTTATAGCACATGTCTATCACCTCCATTTCCCACAACTGCTACAATCACTGAGTAATTAACTCTTTGCTCGCCTCACGTATCTCATCCTCCTCTGCTCTTTAACTTCACTCTCTCGCTCTCTGGCCTATTCAAATTCCCAATTTCTATTCCTGTCTATGTTTCTGCCTCTTCCATTCCCTTTAGATTGTAACTAGCAAGTTTCCAATCTTGTAGGGTACTTTGGAAAAAAGCACTTTTAAGCTCAAAACTGGGCCCTCCATTTTCTTCAGTTGTTAATATTGTATATTTTCCCTGTTCTCTTCCCCTGTATAGCGCTAAGGAATATTTTGGCGCGTTACAAATAAAAGTTAATAATAATAATAATTATTATAATAATTTGATTGTGAGTTTGTCACATACTGTATAACTACGTCCTACCTTTTAGGAAATGTAAATCTAAGCAAAAATAAGGGTCCCAGACAATGCAATAATTATGGACTCAATTTCTCTACAGCACTCATAATTCTACTTGTTTAACATATGGTGTACACCTTTATCCCTTAAACTTTTTTTCATATTTACAAACAATTGCAACAAAACTACCAAAACTTCATTATTTTGTGTTGAAGCTAAAATGATTTTGGTCATCATCTCCTCATGGCATTTGAGAAAATCGTCTAGAATAAAGGTTGCTGAAAGGGTCAATTAACCCAATCCAGGATTGTTTATGGATAGGCTGAACTACTTCAGGGAAGATATTGCTCAGAGCTCCTCAGGAGGTGTGAGAAAGAGTTTCAATCCAAAACAAATTGAGCTTCAAAATAACACCAAGGCCCCTATTCAACTGAGCAATTGTAAGTTACCGGAGCCCGTAATGGAGACCGTAAAATAATTTGCTATTCAATTGGCGTTTTTTAGCGAGCCGCAAACGATCTGCGAGTTACAAGCTAAAAATTCCTTGTCAAAATCTTAAATTACAACCCATCTAAGCCTTTGATCTGTCAAGCCTGCAAAAGTTGCCATTGCTAAAATCGCAAATCTCTATTCAATTTCTACAATTCGTCAAGCCCGCAAATATATTTTCACACCCATAAATGGCAAATGTAGAAGAAAATCATACGGGTACCAGATGGGACTCGCAAGGGGGTTCAACACCTGATCATAACACTTTAAATGCAAATAAAAAAAACAATACTGCACTTTAAGAGAGGGGGAAAGCAATGAAAAACAGAATTAATTGCAGTCTCAAGTTTACAAATCTGCAATTAAAAATTATTTTGTTATGTGTCATTTTGGTTGTATATCAATCTTGGGAATCAATGAGTTAATACATACCGGCCACCCACATGGACTAGAACATTTCCTTCATTAATTTTTATTATTTTGTACATTGTGGGATTGCGAGTCTGATCACATATCAGGCCCCATAAACGCTAATTGATTGATGTGTCACCTCCATGTTTTACTGACGTAATGATGACAGTCTCATTTACTATTGGATGTTTCTAAATCGGTAGTTACGACCATGCTTAATTGATCATGTTCACACTTTGAAATGCTACATACTGTATGATTGCATGCTTTATGGTTTAGGCTTTTGGTCCGTAACTTCCGGGCTTTTGGATCTGTAATTGTAGCAAATCTCAAGCCCACAGACATACGACCTGTACAACGCAATCTGCGGGCTTGCAATTGAATAAGGCCCTAAGTAGGTTGAAAATTTAGAGTTAGGTCAGATAGTCATGAGTATGAACCTCCATATAATATAATAGGTGTCAATTTGTTTTCTTTGATTGTTTTGTGTTTTTGACTCCATTTATATTGTCTCCAATACAGTCTGGGTTTTACTGAAGTGTTTTTGTCTTATGGATTTTTGTATATTTACTATGTCTTCCTATGTCTAGTTCTACAAACTTCAATGGGGATAGGTCTGTAAGGTGGTACTTGAAATTATTCAACTGAACAACACTAGGAAGTCATAAAAAATATAATTTGGAGTTAGTATACCATTGAGATCATTGTGAAGACCACGTTTTCCCAACATCTATCCAAAAAATATACTACTTTATCTCTACACTTTGGATATATTTTGGGAAGTATATGTATAGTGGGTTATATTTTCTTTCTGCTTTGGCCAAGTTTCGTGATATCAATAGCCCTTTATATAAGTGTTTACATATGTATGATTCCTTAAGATGCTGTAATATTATTAGTCACCTAACTCTATTCCAATAAATATTGTCATATTAATGGAAGAGCCAGAAGCATTGGCAAACGGTGCACTTCCTAGAACAGTTGCGGGATACCTGGGGCTCTATTTCAACAGTGAGGAAAAATTCAGTTTGCTCAAATGTGACCTTTCAGTTACATGTCAGCATTAAGTAAGTATTATATTCCATGTGTTGTGTTGGGTTTCCCAGTATAAGTTTTTTTTTTTTCATATACATAAAGAAAGTCCTTGTACGTCTGGTAATTTTCCTATCTACTCCTAATTTATGTTGAATATTGACCTCTTAAATTTAATTCTTAATGGTACATGAAGCTTTTTAGTGTTTTATAGTATAAATGCTCATAATATACTAATCCAAGGAGTATAGGAATATTTTATACCTATCTTTAACGTTACATATAATTATAATAATAATAATAATAATAATAAAAATACAATATACATAATAAAAATGATATTAGATAATAATAGAAATTATATCAATTATTAGTATTATTATGATTATTACTGCTGTTGCTGTCATTAATAATAATATTATTATTATATTGCAAATTGTCAGTTATTTTTTATGTGATCTTTGTATAAAATGTTTTGTTTGTTTAAGCTATTCTTTACTACAGGCTTCTATCTGGTATTTGCAGCATATATTTGTCACACATTTGATACTGCCCACCAATGAGATTGATAGATAAGATTCCTGGATTTGAGGAGAGTATCCTCCATGGGAGTGGCAAGTGCATGTGCAAGCGCATGTTTCTTTGTGTGTGTCTCTGTGTGTGAGTCTGTGTTTAAGTCTGTGAGTGTGTGTCTGTGAGTGCATGTCTGTGTGAGTGTGTGCCTCTGTGTCAGTGTGTGCATCTGTGTGTGTAAGTATGTGAGTGTATGTGTCTGTGAGTGTCTGTGAGTGAGTGTGTGTGAGTGTGTCTGTGAGTGTGTGTGTCTGCAAGTGAGTGTATGTGTGAGTGCTTGTGTGTCTGTGAGTGTGTGTGAGTTTGTGTGTTTGTGAGTGTGTGTGTCTGTGAATAAGTGTCTGCGACTGTGTGTGTGAGTGTGTGTCTGTGTGAGTGTGTGTCTGTGTAAGTTTGATTTTGTGTGTGTCTGTGTGTGATTGTGTGTGTCTGAGTGTCTGTGAGTGTGTGTGTCTGTGTGTGTCTGCGAGTTAGTGTGTGTCATAGTGTGTGTGAGTGTGTGTGTCTGTGCGTGTGTGTCTGTGTTTCTGTGAGTGTGTGTATGTGAGTGTGTGTATCTGTGAGTGAGTGTGTGTATCTGTGAGTGAGTGTGTGTGTCTGTGAGTGAGTGTGTGTGTCTGAGTATGATTGTGTGTGAGTTTGAATGTGTGTCTGTGTGTGATTATATGTGTCTGAGTGTGAGTGTCTGTGAGTGTGTGTCTGTGTGAGTGTGTCTGTGTAAGTGTGTGCAAGTGTGTGAGTGAGTGTGTTTTGTGAATGAGTGTGTGTCTGAGTGTGATTGTGTGTGTCTGAGTGTGAGTGCCTGTGAGTGTGTGTCTGTGTAAACCTGTGTCTCTGTGACCGTGTCTGTGTGTGTGTCTGTGAGTGTGTGAGTGTCTGAATGTGTGAGTGTCTGTGTAAGTCTGTGAGTGTCTGTGTGTGTCTCTGTGTGAGTTTGAGTGTGTGTCTGTGTGGGATTATGTGTGTCTGAGTATGAGTGTCTGTGAGTGTGTGCCTGTGTGAGTTTGTGTGTGAGTGTGTGTGTGAGTTTGTGTGTCTGAGTGAGTGTGTGTGACTGGGAGTGAGTGTGTGTGTCTGTGAGTGAGTATGTGTGTGTCATAGTGTGATTTTTTGTGTGTTTGTGAGTGAGTGTGTGTATGTATGTCTGAGTGTGTCTGATAGTGTGTGTCATAGTGTGTGTGAGTGTGTATCTCTGTGAGTGTGTGTCTGTATGAGTGTGTATGTGTCTGTGAGCGTGTGTGTGTGTGTCTGTGAGTGAGTGTCTGTGAGTGTTTGTGTCTTTAAGTGTGTGTGTGTGTGTCTGTGTAAATGTGTGTCTGTGTGAGCGTGTCCGTGTTTGTGTCTGAGTGTGTGTGTCTGTGAGTGTGTGTGAGTGTCATTTGTGAGCGTGTCTGTGTGTGTGTCTGAGTGTGTGTGTCTGTGAGTGAGTGTTTGTGACTGAGTGTGTGTAAGTGTGTGTCTGTGTGATTTTGAGTGTGTGTGTCTGTGTGTGATTGTGTGTGTCTGAGTGTGAGTGTGTGTCTGTGAGTGAGTGTGTGTGTCTGGGTGTGTGTCTGTGGGAGTGTGTGTGTCTGTGAGTGAGTGAGTGTGTGTGTGTTGGTGTGTGTTGGTGAGTGTGTGTCTGAGTGTGTGATTGTGTGTGTGTCTGTGACTGAGTAGGTGTACGTCTGTGTGTGTCTGTGAGTGTGTGTGTCATAGTGTGTGTGAGTGTCTCGGTGAGTGTGTGTTTGTGTGTCTGTGAGTGAGTGCCTGTAAGTGTTTGTGTCTGTAAGTGTGTGTGTGTGTGTGTCTGTGTAAATGTGTGTCTGTGTGAGCATGTCCGTGTCTGAGTGTGTGTGTCTGTGAGTGTGTGTGAGTGTCATTTGTGAGCGTGTCTGTGAGTGTGTCTGAGTGTGTGTGTATGTGAGTGTGTGTGTGTTAGTGTCTGTGTGTGTGAGTATCTGTGTGTGTGTGTGTGTCTCTGTGTGTGTGTAAGTATGTGTCTCTGTGTGAGTTTGAGTATGTGTGTGATTATGTGTGTCTGAGTGTTAGTGTCTGTGAGTGTGTGCCTGTGTGAGTGTGTCTGTGTAAGTGTGTGTCTGTGTGAGTTTGAGTATGTGTGTATGTGATTGTGTGTATCTGAGTGTGTGTGTCTGTGAGTGAGTGTGTGTGGTCTGAGAGTGAGTATGTGTGTGTCATAGTGTGATTTTGTGTGTGTTTGTGAGTGAGTGAGTGTGTGTATGTATGTCTGAGTGTGTCTGTGAGTTTGTGTCATAGTGTGTGTGAGTGTGTATCTCTGTGAGTGTGTGTCAGTGTGAGTGTATCTGTATGAGTGTGTATGTGTCTGTGAGTGAGTGTTTGTGACTGAGTGTGTGTAAGTCTGTGTCTGTGTGATTTTGAGTGTGTGTGTCTGTGTGTGATTGTGTGTGTGTGAGTGTTGGTGTGTGTCTGTGTAAGTGTGTGTGTCTGTGAGTCTGTGAGTGAGTGTGTGTCTGAGTGTGCTTTTGTGTGTGTCTGTGAGTGAGTGTGTGTCTGTGTGAGTGTGTCTGTGAGTGAGTGAGTGAGTGTGTGTTGGTGTGTGTGTTGGTGAGTGTGTGTGTCTGAGTGTGTGATTGTGTGTGTGTCTGTGAGTGAGTAGGTGTATGTCTGTGTGTGTCTGTGAGTGTGTGTGTCATAGTGTGTGTGAGTGTGTGTGTCTCTGTGAGTGTGTGTTTGTGTGAGTGTGTATGTGTCTGTGAGCGTGTGTGTGTGTGTCTGTGAGTGAGTGTCTGTGAGTGTTTGTGTCTTTAAGTGTGTGTGTGTGTGTCTGTGTAAATGTGTGTCTGTGTGAGCGTGTCCGTGTTTGTGTCTGAGTGTGTGTGTCTGTGAGTGTGTGTGAGTGTCATTTGTGAGCGTGTCTGTGTGTGTGTCTGAGTGTGTGTGTCTGTGAGTGAGTGTTTGTGACTGAGTGTGTGTAAGTGTGTGTCTGTGTGATTTTGAGTGTGTGTGTCTGTGTGTGATTGTGTGTGTCTGAGTGTGAGTGTGTGTGTGTCTGTGAGTGAGTGTGTGTGTCTGGGTGTGAGTGTGTGTCTGTGTGAGTGTGTGTGTGTCTGTGAGTGAGTGTGTGTTGGTGTGTGTGTTGGTGAGTGTGTGTGTCTGAGTGTGTGATTGTGTGTGTGTGTCTGTGATTGAGTAGGTGTATGTCTGTGTGTGTCTGTGAGTGTGTGTGTCATAGTGTGTGTGAGTGTGTGTGTCTCTGTGAGTGTGTGTTTGTGTGAGTGTGTATGTGTCTGTGAGCGTGTGTGTGTGTCTGTGAGTGAGTGTCTGTGAGTGTTTGTGTCTGTAAGTGTGTGTGTGTGTCTGTGTAAATGTGTGTCTGTGTGAGCGTGTCCGTGTTTGTGTCTGAGTGTGTGTGTCTGTGAGTGTGTGTGAGTGTCATTTGTGAGCGTGTCTGTGTGTGTGTCTGAGTGTGTGTGTCTGTGAGTGTGTGTGTGAGTGTCTGTATGTGTGAGTATCTGTGTGTGTGTCTCTGTGTGTGTGTTTGTGTGTAAGTCTGTGTCTCTGTGTGAGTTTGAGTGTGTGTGTGATTATGTGTGTCTGAGTGTTAGTGTATGTGAGTGTGTGCCTGTGTGAGTGTGTCTGTGTAAATGTGTATGTGAGTGTGTTTGTCTGTGAGTGAGTGTCTGTGACTGAGTGTGTGTAAGTGTGTGTCTGTGTGAGTTTGAGTATATGTGTATGTGATTGTGTGTATCTGAGTGTGTGTGTCTGTGAGTGAGTGTGTGTGGGTCTGAGTGTGAGTGTGTATCTGTGTGAGTTTGTGTGACTGAGTGTGTGTAAGTGTGTGGTGTGTCTGTGTGAGTTTGGGTATGTGTGTATGAGTGTGAGTGTGTGTGTCTGTGAGTGTGTGTGGGTCTGAGTGTGAGTGTGTATCTGTGTGAGTGTGTGTGTCTGTGAGTGTTGGAGTGTGATTGTGTGTGTCTGAGTTTGAGTGTCTGTTGGTGTGTGTCTGTGTAAGTGTGTGTGTCTGTGAGTCTGTGAGTGAGTGTGTGTCTGAGTGTGCTTTTGGGTGTGTTTGTGAGTGAGTGTGTGTCTGAGTGTTATTTTGGGTGTGTCTGTGAGTGAGTGTGTGTATGTCTGTGTGTGTCTGTGAGTTAGTGTGTGTTTCATAGTATGTGTGAGTGTGTGTGTCTGTGAGTGTGTCTGTGTGAGTGTGTCTGTGAGTGTGTGTCTGTGAGTGAGTGTATGTGTGAGTGTGTGTCTGTGATTGTGTGTGTGAGCGTGTGTCTGTGTGAGCATGTCTGTGTGTGTGTCTGAGTGTGTGTGTCAGTGAGTGTGTGTGTGTGAGTGTCTGAGTGTGTGTAAGTCTGTGAGTGTGTGTGTGTCTGTGAGTGTGCGTATAAGTCAGTGTGTGTGTGTGTTTCTGTGTGTGCTTTTGCTGCCCCAGGCTGGGGGGGGGGGGGGGGCAAACTCCGGGGTAGCCCCGGGCAGCAAATTCTCTAGCTACACCACTGCCCTATCTGTAAAACCGACCTCAGTGACTGCAGCGGCTACCTCTTTCTAGGCCTGGGCCCGGCCGTATCTTCCTTCCCACCTGCAATGATATGGGCCTTGGCATGGATGGCATTGAAGAGAATCACCATCTTTACAAGCCTGTTATTAGGGGCCCTATGTTTGCCTCCAGCCTCTTGTTCCCCTGACTGTGGATGGGGATCCTTACCTCCCTGCTCTGTTCCTGAGATCCGTCCCTCCCCACCACTCCCACCCTCCCTATGTCTCTTTCCCTCTACTCCCTCCCTATCTTCCCTCTCCTCCACTCCCTCCCTATCTCTCCTTTTCTTCCCTTCCCTACACTCCCTCCCTACTTCTCCTTCCCTCTCCTCAACTCCCTCTCTACCTACCTCTCCTTCCCTCCCCTACACTGCCTCCCTCCCTACCTCTCCTTTCCTCTCCTCCACTTCCTCCGTCACTCTCCTTCCCTCCACTCCCACCCTCCCCTCTAATCCCTATAGCCCCCTCTCTCTCTTCTATCTTTTTCTATCCCATCCTCTCATCTCCTAGTTCCTCCCTCCATCTCAATTAGAATACAATATACATTTACATCAAATAAAGAGTATATGTATATGTGCGTGGTATAAAAAGAATGATGTTTTATGCATATTTTTAGCTAATAGTGTATAGGGTGTGGGGGGGGGGTGTGGCCTAGCTTTAAGGGAATCTATGTGTAGTACTATCCTATGTGTATGATGTATAGTATGATATCAGTATATATGTGTATTGTAAAATTAGTATGTAATAAGCTATGATAAGTAAAAGAGTATAAACCTGCACACCAATGTAAGACTCTCTCTCTCTCTCTCTTGAACGAGACCTCCAGCTCCAGGACTGGCTAATTTGTAAACCATCTACCACACGGTCAGCGATGCGGCAGGAAGCGCCCAAATATACTATATGCCTGTCAATCACTGTTCCGTTTTCAATTGGCTCCTATGGCTGTGGAGCTCATTTGACAAAGCCTTGTATTGACCAAGGATATATTTATATAAAGTAATTATATCCCCTCTTAGACGCCTTTTTTATAGAGAAAATAAGTGTAATTTGGTTGGTCTTTCTTCATAACTTAGCCCCTCCATTACCCTTATTAGTTTTGTCGCCCTCCTCTGTTCCTTTTCCAGCTCTAAAATTCCTTTTTTTATGAAGTGGTGCCCAAAATTGTACTCCATATTCCAAATGAGGGCGTACTAGAGATTTGTATAGTGGCAGAATTATGTTTGCTTCCCTTGCTTCTATACCCTTCTTAATACATGCTAGTATTTTATTTGCCTTTCCAGCTGCTGCTTGGCTTTGAGCACTGTTCCCTAGGTGGTTGTCCACAAGTACTCCCAAATCCCTTTCAATATCTGATACCCCTAGATTTGCTTCATTAAGAATTTAAATTGCATGGTTATATTTCCTTCCCAGATGCATAACTTTACATATATTCTTATTAAATCCCATCTGCCATTTAGATGCCCATTTCTCTAATTTAAGCAAATCCCTTTGGAGGGAAAGTACATCATTATCTGATTTAATTACCTTGCACAACTTAATCAGCAAAGATGGAGACAATAATTTCCTAATCCTACTTCTAAATCATTCATAAATATGTTAAAAAGGAGAGAACCTAATACTGAACCTTGAGGAACCCCACTTACCACATTAGTCTGATCTGAGTATGTTCCATTTACCACAAGCCTTTGCTTCCTGTCTTTTAGCCAGCTCTCAATCCATGAGCAGATATTTACTTCAGTTCCTGTACCCCCTTATTCATTGTGTTGCCCTTCTCTGTACCCTTCCCAGCATTAAATATTATTTTCTACATAGTTGCTCTTATACAGACCCTATGTTCTTTACCTCCATCTCTCTACATCTATTAAACTTGCTATCAACTATGGATAAATGAGTCATGAATGAACAGTGCTTCCCTATGTCATATATTTAATGTGTCACCAATTGACAGCAATTATTTAGTATTGAAGTGGTGCCCAAAATTGTCCTCCATATTCCAAATGAGGGTGTACTAGAGAATGTACCTTACAGTTGTAATTTCTTGATGTGCTGTTTGTGTTCTGTAGTGTGATGATCTCATTTTATATTGTTGTTGTTTAGTCATTCAGTCACGTCCGATGCTCTGTGAGTCTATCGACCACAACACACCAGGTACATCTCCCAGTTATTGCCCCTCTGAGCTCCATCAAGTTCATGTTCATTGCTACAGTGACCTCATTTATCCATCTCCGTCTCTGTTGTCCCCTTCTTTGTGTGCCGTCAATCTTTCCCAGCATCAGAGTCTTCTCTAGGGAATCCTGCCATCATGATATGGACAAAATATTTGATATTCAGACTTATGATCAAACTTTCCAGTGAACAGTTTGGCTTCATTTCCTGTAGTGTTGATTGATTGGATCTTTTTGCAGTCCAAAGCAGTTTTCTCCAACACCACAATTGAAAGGTGTCAATTCTCCGGCGCTCAGCCTTCTTTATGATCCAGCTCTAACATCCGTATGTTTCTACTGGAAATACCAGAGCTCTACCTATTGGACCTTTGTTGATAGTGTAATATCTTTACTTTTTACTAGTTCTTTCAATATACAGGTCATCAATAAACAAGTCACAAGTCCAATATATTTTAAAATCAACATTTTTATCCAAACTGAATAGATTCCAGACCAATAATTTAAGAATTATCTTCATTGATACTTTATTTTTAAGGTATAGTATATATATATAGTAGTCATTAATAAATATGTTAAAAAGGAGAGAACCTAATACTGAACCTTGAGGAACCCCACTTACCACATTAGTCTGATCTGAGTATGTTCCATTTACCACAATCCTTTGCTACCTGTCTTTTAGCCAGCTCTCAATCCATGAGCAGATATTTACTTCAGTTCCTGTACCCACTTATTCATTGTGTTGCCCTTCTCTGTACCCTTCCCAGCATTAAATATTATTTTCTACATAGTTGCTCTTACACAGACCCTATGTTCTTTACCTCCATCTCTCTACATCTATTGTACTTGCTATCAACTATGGATAAATGAGTCATGAATGAGCAGTGCTTCCCTATGTCATATATTTAAAGTGTCACCAATTGACAGCAATTGTTTAGTATTGAAGTGGTGCCCAAAATGGCCCTCCATATTCCAAATGAGGGCGTACTAGGGATTCGTATAGTGGAAGAATTATATTTCCCTCCCTTGCTTCTATATGCTTCTTAATACATGCTATTATTTTACTTGCCTTTGCAGCTGCTGCTTGGCATTGAGCACTGCTACCTAGGTGGTTGTCCACGAGTACTCCCAAATCCCTCTCTCTCTCTGATACCCCTAGATTTACATTTATTTGTGTTAAATGTCATTTGTCATTTAGTTGCCCATTCCTCTAATGTATATAAGATAGAACTTGTTTTAATCTTTTATAGGCATGTTTATAAAAGCATAAATAAAACAGTAAATGAAATGTCACACCAAGTAAGAGCAGTGCGAAATAATAAGAAAAAACACTGAACATTAAGTATAAAACCATAATCATTGCTTTGCTTCATTGTATTGCCATCTCTGAGATTGTCTGTTGGTCACAGACATATGAGAGGGTATATATTGGGTATACATATTGTTGCTTTCCCTGGAATACACCAATGCGCTTGGAAATAATACAATGGTAGAACAATTTTAGGAATTTGTGAACCATTCAAGGCTTTTGAAGCCAAACAAATGCTCCGTCCTTGAAATCATCATTAAATGACTGATCAAAGGGCAATCTCCATGTTTCCTTGGTAAGTACAGTTACTTGCAGCTAATGTTAATTGGCATCATATAAATTAACAATAAAGTTCCAGGGGCAACATATTTGACTAGGAAACAATCATGGTAGCCCACTGGATTGAGGGTTGGAGAAGTCTAGTGATGTCATTTTTCATAGAATAGCTGCACTATCATTTCTTCAGATGAATGGATGTTACATCATTTTGAAGGGAATTTGTTCCATCTTGCAATATCCTGACTTATTGCTGGAATTCTGGTATTACATGAAAAACAATTCCACTCTACTTCATATTGTCGTTATGCTCAATATACAAGATTAATTAATTCCACTATAATGTGTGGGATTTGTTTTTCCAGGCATTCCATCAGTCTATTAACGTAGAACAATAAATGGAGCATACAGAGACCTTTAACATGCCAGGTCATGCCAGGTCATGCTAGGACAGACAAACAAGCATGGTTTTCCATTAAGATGATGTTTACGTCTTATTATCCCTAATCTAGTCTAGATATAAATTATGCCTTAATTACAGCATCATTATAACTCATTTTCTTGTTTGTAGCTCAAATCACTTCAAAGATGTTTTTAAATTCTACTGAAGGAACATTATCTGGTTCTTTCTGAAATTCATCCGATGTTGATTCCACTCCCATAGCCAAATCTCATATCACATATATAGTTGTGAGCGTACGAGTTGTTGCTAACGCTGCGGGCTTGCGTAGCGAGCTGCGGCCCTCGCATAGCGAGGGCCGCGGCTCGCGCAGCGAGCCGAGGCCCTCGCGAAGCGAGGGCACTGCCCGAGGGTCTCAGTTGCTGGCATGGAGCGCCGAAGGCGCTCCATGCCAGCAACTGCGACCCTCGCAAACTTCACGTCGCAACCCAAACACTACGACACACACATTACGACACTCGCAAACAACATACGACACACGTTCACACACATTACGGACTCGCAACACTCGGACGCAACTCGCGAACATTACAAAATGTAAAACACAATACATACACACACCACATACATAAAAAACTTACCTACACCAAGAGGGAGCACCCAGCACCTCAAAAATACAACTTACACCTCGATTTTACTCGAAATAAAACAGTTTAGAGACTAAAAAAAAATCGAAGCGAGAGAAAAAATGGCCGCCGAACAAAACGAAAACGAGGCTACAGCACTCTAAACTCGCAAAACACCACAAGAAACTCGCAAAACACCACAAAACACCTACGGATATTCCGATACAGACGTATACCACACATTACTCGCCATTTTACGCCAATGCGGAAGTACACGACAACGGTTTGGCCTCGCGCACGCACAGTGTTACACTGCACACGTTCATCACGCTTACACAGCAGATCCACACCACTAATGCTGCAGCAACATCAAAACACATTCACAGCTCTTCCACACAATGCTTTAAAATAGGTAAAGTATATTCATTTATTAATCTATTATATATTTCATTATTACACACTAAACAGCATTAGCTACCTTACAATTTCATTGCCGTCATTTTTTGACGGGCAATTCGGTAGTAATCTGATAAAGACGGGTCGTTAATTTTATACTATGTGTTGTGGAAATGTTATCTGTTATTGGTTCACATGAAAGGTCTTCAAGTTGTGATCAAGAAGACGTGGACATTTTTAGGTGAGAAGATCCAGTGGCGGAGCTAGTAAAGGGCCCCAGTGCAAAGAAAATATTTGGGCCCCCCTCGCTGGGGTGGGAGGACACATATATATATATATATATATATATATATATATATTTATTTTATTTTTCTACACTGTGCTGTATGCTTTTGACCTCCTGCCACCCCTCCACCCCTTCTCCTTCTGCCTCCTACCACGCCAGCGCCTCATGACCCCTCCTGCCCCCCTTCCCAGCCCCCTTCACCACCTCCAGTGTTTATTTGCTCCCCTGCCTGCCAGCATCTTGCAGCCAACATGTGTGACTTCACTCGGGGTTCCCAGACAGGGGATCAAAATAAACGCTGGAGGTGGTCAGCCCAAGGGAGTTGGGAAGGGGGGCAGGAGGTACTGGGGGGGAGTATAGCACTGCCCCCCCAGAGTTGGGCCCCGGTGCACCGGGTGCTCTGTCGAAAGTTACGCCCCTGAGAAGATCCTTATAGATCCTTATAGATATAATGAGAGGTATTATGATGGTCATGGGTAGCTTTTTTTAGCAAATCAAAACAATTAAAAGTATTGTAATGCTATACATAATGATAGACAATGTTTAAATTTTCCTTATTAAAAAATAAAAAAAAAATAATAATTTTATAGTAAACTTTGAAAATGGTATTTTAGCTATATTTATCAACTGAGCAGTTCTACCACTATAATATATGCAATTTCCTCAAGGAACTGTTAATATTGTTGGCGATGTGTCCCATAGTTTTCTCTGTGTTTCTTTATGGGGAAGGTTTTATTACAATTTGCCAACAATATTATTAGATGTCCTGAGGACTCAACATAGAAACATGGAGAGGAACTATCGGAAGTGCTAAAAATATTTTTCAACTAGTTCTGTAAACAATCCAGATACCTATCAGTGTTGACCAATCCCATCATGAGATACTGTACGTGTTCTGCAAACACATGAAAAGCCAACAGATTGGGACATTTCTGTGCCAAAAACATGTTAATCATTGAGCAGAATGGAGTCAAGTTAAGCTCAGCTGTACAAGAAAAGAGTTTAAAAGGCTGTGACCTGCAAATAATCAAGTTTTATCATGTTAAATTTCATATAAAATGAATGAATATAATAATAATTCAAAATAATGAATACAAAAAACGAAAAATAAGTTTAAGGTTGCCCAAAATTCTCATTTATGCCAGTAAATCTGAACAGTAAAACATTTATTTGCATGAACGTTTAGTAATCAGATGCAGGGAAATATGTACGTGATGTCAGCCATTAAAAAAAAGTCAAAGTTGTTTGCATTACTACTCTATTTATTACTCGTCTTTTAAATAGAGCTTTAAAAGTCTTTATAAATATATTTGAAATTCTATCAATAGTACCTTACTTTTAGGCCAATGTTACAGTGTTTAGGGGAGGATTAACTATTTCGGCCAGTTTTGACTATTTCAGTCAAGATCCAACCTGGGATACAGAAGTACGACTCCGCCATTTATTCCATGGATCTCCACCTGACAGTCCCCTAACATAGGAAGGTATTTCTGTTTCATGAGAGCTGAACCAAAAAGTTACGTAGAATTGACGCCTATGAATTGTAGAGTCTCCTGGACTGCAAGAAGATCCAATCAATTAATACTATGGGAAATGAAGCCAAATTGCTCACTGGAAGGTTTGATCATGAGGCTAAAGCTCAAATATTTTGTCCATATTATGAGAAGACAGGATTCCCTAGAGAAAACTCTGATGATGTGAAAGATTGAAGGCACAGGAAGAAGGGATCAGAGATGGAAAGATGAGGTAGTTGAAACAATGGACACAAGCTTGAAGGAGTTCAGAGGGTCAGTGGCTGACATATATGGCTGGTGTGCTTTGTAGGGTCAGAGAGAGTTGGACACGACAAAAGAACAACAAGGCCAATACATATTTTTTTCACTACAAGCCCCTCTTATTAATACTGCTTTCTTCAAGAGAAGATCTTCCATTTTCTTCAGTTGCAATATAAATCATTAACCTGCTATCAAAAACCTAATCATATCTTCTTCAATCATTGGATTGGTTAAAAATTGTTTTAAAAGAGACACAGTTACCAAATCTGACCACTAGGTGGCGCTGGATGAAGGGTGTTCACAGGAGGCGTCACTTTTATGCGACCGTACCATGGAATTCAATGCAACATTCTTATTATTATTATTATTATTATTATTATTATTATTATTATTATTATACTCTTTATTTATAAAGCGCAAACATTTTCCAATGTCCTATTTACAAAGTAGAATAAAGTACAGTAGGTACAATTAGCAAGGTATAAACAAATTCTAAGGCTAGTAGAAATATAAGTACAGGTGCAGTGCGATACATATATTATACAAATGGGTGCAACAGAAGAGAGGTGCTTACTCTGAAGAGCTTACAATCTAAGAGGTACGGTTGGGGTGTGATAAAGCATGGCAAAAGATGCAAGATGGCAGTGCATAAAGCAATAGGTCCAAGTAAGTGGAGGTGTCTGTGTCTTGCACATTGCATTGTGGGTGTGAGTCTTATTATACTGTATAGTGAGCAGTTCTGCATAATAAGACTGAAGGTGTTGAGCTTCTTTAAACAGTTTTTTATGAGTTTTTGAAGATTTTGATGGAGGAGGAGTCTAGTGGAGTGAGGCAAGGAGTTCTATAGTGTTGGGGAAGCACAAGAAAAGTCCTGAAGGTGGAGTGAGACGAGGGCGGTTGGGGGAGTATTTTGAGACGAGAGCAGAGATATAAGGGGTGCACTGTTGTTGAGGGCTTTATACATTAGGGTCATGATTACATTGTATTTTGGAGCTATGGGAAGCCAGTGGAGTGAGAGGAGCTGCAGACACGGAGCGATTAGTATGGTAGATGGAGGGGAGAGGCCAGCAAGGAGAGAGTTGCAGTAGTTGAGGCAAGATATAATGAGAGCATGTCTTCAAATTTTTGTTGTGTCTTGTGCTAGATAGTTATTAATTTTGGACATTTGTGTGTGAGGAATGAAAGAGGGGGCAGTATACCCAATATAGTAGAGGGTTGCCTCACTTGAAAACCTGTGCATGGCAGTTCATCAGTAAAAGGATCTGAGTGGCGCTGTACATTGAGTAATTCATGTGCTGGTAACTTGTTATTAGTCTCTCATTCCTCTAATGTTGAAAGATATTTTTTCATAAAAGTGTTAATTTATGGCATATATTTTTTTACTAATGCTCTGCTGCTTTTCATTCCTAAGTTTCCTGCAGGAATATCTATGCCTTCCATCTTGTATACGACACAGTATTTCTACTGTACGTGATGTTTTCAGTTCAGTCCGTTCTTTGTGTAAGAGACATAATTCTGATTATAGTTTATTTAGTGCATAACATATTCAGTTGTCCCCTTCTAGATCACTGCCTTGTCATGGTGAAGAGACTTATGTAATTCAATAAAGCTGTGAGCTATACCATGTAGGGTCACACAAGATGGGCAGGTCATAGCAGAGAGATCAGACAAATCTAAGTCCACTAGGGAAGGAACTGGCAACCCTCTCCAGTATCTAGATTTGCCTGGCGTGCTGTGCATAGGGTCACAGAGAGTTGGACCAGGCTGCACGACTAAACAAAGCAATAGTCTGTTGTGATGTACAGGGTCCACAGTATATAAAAAAAAATCCATAATAGCTTAATATGGTTTGGGTAGAGAATGTACCTTACAGTTGTCATTTCTTAATGTGCTGTTTGTGTTCTGTAGTGTGATGATCTCATTTAAAATTGTTGTTGTTTAGTCATTCAGTTGCGCCCAATGAGTCTATCGACCACAGCATACCAGGTACATCTCCCAGTTATTACCCCTCTGAGCTCCATCAAGTTCATGTTCATTGCTAAAGTGACCTCATATATCCATCTCCGCCGCTCTTGTCTCCTTCTTCATGTGCCTTCAATCTTTCCCAGCATCAGAGTCTTCTCCAGGGAATCCTGCCATCATAATATGGACAAAATATTTGATATTCAGACTCATGATCAAACCTTCCAGTGAACAGTTTGGCTTAATTTCCTGTAGGGTTGATTGATTGGATATTTTTGCAGTCCAAAGCAGTTTTCTCCAACACCACAATTCAAAGGCGTCAATTCTAGGGCGCTCAGACTTTTTTATGGCCCAGTCTCACATCCGTATGTTACTACTGGGAATACCAGAGCTCTACCTATTGGACCTTTGTTGATAGTGTAATATCTTTACTTTTTACTAATTAAAAGTGTAAATGTGCTTATGTATAGTGCTAAGGAATATGTTGGGGTGTTACAAATAACGGATATTATAATTTATATAATAATAATAGTAATAATAATAATAATAATAATAATAATAAGTAAATATACAATATTTCAGAAAGAGTCAGTTATATCTATAGACAGAAGTGTCTCTGCATGTAGACATTTTTGTGCATATGCCATAGCATTGCAATGATATCTTGAGGCAGACTGTAGCCCCATAAAAATACGTTGCCCTAGGTCTGGGCCTCGTTCCCCACATGGTTATTATTTTAATTCCACTCATGAAAATTTTTCTCAGGCAGACACAATTTTTCAAGTATCTTTTTCTTTGTTGAAGTGGATTAGGAGTCTTTACGAGACGCCCGTGAGATGTGTCAGAATGCGTTGTTGTTTTATAGGTTAATGCTGACGTTTGCTATCATTACATCAGAGATGCCACAAACCTCTCTGATCTCAACTGCCAATGATGTAATGGAGAAAACAACTTACTGTCTTAAAATAAATAGTTTGTATGAGTGTCCTACATCCTGGAAAGGGGCAGCTGTTGTCAAGGTTTTGTCAATATCCCACACGTCATCATGATGATGGACGTATCATCAGTAGAAGCTGGCGGCCTGAGTCCCAGTAGCACTCCAATTCCAAATACAAGCAAGAAACATTTACCAGTGCCAGGGGGTTCAAGTTTTAATATATATATATATATATATATATATATATATATATATATATATATATATATATATATATATATATATATATATATATATGAAGAGTGAGGTAGCCGTAAATGTCCAGTAATCCAGTTGAATAATCAGAGTATTGCAGTGAATAGTGATACCTTTTTTATTGGACAAACTTATTAATAATAAACCGACGAGCTTTTGAGAGATAATGCTTCTCTTTATCAAGTCTCACTTTTTTACTTGATAAAGAGAGGCATTATATTCGAATAGGCATTATCTCTCGAAACCACTGCAACATAATGGGGCTACTCTACCATCACTAAATAATTGGTTAACGCAGACAGAAATCAAAAACAGGTTGGAAAAAAAATAATTTTAATAAAGCCCCAGGTCCTGATGGAATACATTCAAGGGTACTGAGAGAACTGGGTTCTGTAATAGCCTAACCATTATATCTAATTTTTAAAGACTCACTCACCACAGAGTCGCTAACAGATGACTGGAGAAAAGCAGATGTGATACGTATACTGTATTTAAGAAGGGAGCAAGAGCAAATCCAGAGAATTATAAACCTGTAAGCCTCACATCTGTAGTTGGGAAGTGTAAAGATGCCAGATAGGGGTGCTATTCAGCTCCAACACTTCCAGCCTTTTATCTACAGGAATTCCCCTTAATATGCTGACAATCTTTGTTGAAGGAATGGGCCTCTCGGTGCCCGGCAGTCATGTCAGAAATACACCATAATCTATGTATTCCATAAGCATGGTTTTTAACTTGGACTCTCTTACTTCATTTCTAAAACAGCTACTGAACACAGACAAAAGATTCCCCCCCCTAGTTACATCACAGTGGGCTGAACACATTCAGAGTGGCTGTCCAGATTAGCATCACCCAATCATAGCTTGCCCACCTTGGGGGGGGGGGGGGACACAGGGCGATTCCACATGGCCTCAGAGCGACAACATAGGCCTGTAATTACCCTAACATCCTGCAGTGACATCTTGTGGACAAGGATGGGAATTACATGTCCTTTATACAAAATGGCTACAGGATCCAAAATTCCCCTGATCAGGAAAACAGAACTTCACAAGCACTCCCCCCTTCGACTCAGCGAAGAGGGGGTGATCTCCCTGGATTGCCCCCATGATGAGCTGACTGCTCCGCTCTGGTGTAAGTCATTGTCGATTTTAGGAAAACAATAGTCTGCAAGAGTCCATAGTCCAGTGTGCAGTGTGCACAGGATGAAAATGCTTCAATAGGATCAGTAATGACACCCACCCAGGTTTGTGGGAACAACTTCCTCTTAGGCCCCTCAATTGTAATCCAAAAGCTGTAGCACCAGGGGTGACCACAGGGCATCAACTTCCCCCACAATCTCCCAAGGCAAAGGCAATGAAACAGTGTGTCCCGCTGAAGCCAGAACACAACAAATAATCAACAGATACAGGTTCTCAGGGTCTTGGCCACCTCCTGCACGTGGCCTGATTCTGGGTGTGCATGGTAGATTTTTGTCACTATTCTCTTTTACTCATTCCAGGGGAGTAAACAATCCTGGTGGTGACCCCAGCACAAACCCCACAGTCCAGGCCAAGTGTCCCTCCTTGGCTATTAGGCCAGGAGCATAGTCGCTCCCATACAAACCATTTGCTTGGTCTGTGTTCTGCCAACAGTCCTCTGTGCCAGGATAATCAATACAGTCCCAGGGTGCCATTGCCATCCCACCCCCCAAAAACAAGGGCCAATGCACTCTTCTGCCCCACTGTATGGGTAAAATACTCCACTGGGGCGCCCAGAAAAACAGTAATTCCCAGGGGCGAGGTACTGTCCAGATCTGGAAGCTGGCATCAATATTGTGACCTGGTCTAAAGGCTCCAATCCTCTAGGTTGCATCTGGATCAGAATATCACATCCCCCTCTCTCTGGAACCACCATGTTATTATATTGGTGGTACAAAAGTTTGGAGTCCAGTAGCCAGATCAGCAAAAACTCCCTGCCCGAGATAGCCACTCGTTACCCAGGTGGATGAGCCCCTGAGCCTTGAGTGGCTGTCTGCTCTGAAGCAGAGATGGGAGTCAGGAACAGAAGGATAATAATCTTAGTGAGGCAAGCCGAGGTCAGTGGGAAGGAGAAGCAGCAAAGTCAAAAACGATCCAAGTTCAGCAACAGGTAGGAGATACAGGAACAAGCTTGATTAGAGAGTTCGGGAACACAATAATCTGGCAAGGATACAGAGACAGGAAGTGCCTTATATAGGCCAAGAACCGGGCAGCTGACCAGACACAGCTAAAGAGAGTTGGCACTGATTTCATTGCTTTTAGAGTCAAGGTATCAGGTCTCAGGCAAATCTGCAAGAGGCAGGCTGGTGTACAGGTAGGGAAAAGGTTTAGCAAGCATGCAGACTAGGGTTCGAATCTCAGCAGAGTCAATTCCTCACACACCGCCTGGTCATAGCACTCACCTCTTTATGAGTCCATGGTCACTGTGTGCCCTGGAAGGAACTCACTGCGCTCGTCCAGACTTCTCCTTGAGCCATCAATTTGCCAGACATATTCTGTCTTCCCCACTGCCTTGTCCTTAGCAATGGTGTCCCCACAAACTGGATAGGGCTGTGCCCCCTTGTCTGTGGTTAGCTCTCTGACATTGGCTATCAGCTGGAGCTCCTTTAATGGTTCACTGTCCATTTTCTCCTCCAAGGGCTGGTGGGTATGCCTGCTCCCACCCAGACTCTCCCTTGCATCCGCAATCTGACAGTCTTTTTCTTTTTGCCCCACTGCCTTGTCATTAGCAATGGTGCTCCCACAACCTGGATAGGGCTGCGGTCCCTGGTCTGCCATGGTCACTCTGTTGCTGCCTCATCCTGGTTATCAGGCTCCTTTTCTCCTTGATCACCTCTGCTGTACAGGCTTTCAATTGACTCCACCGCTCTTCCAAAGACGGCGCTGGTCGTCTTGCCACCACTGGGTCAGGCGCTGCTAAATCTCCTTGTCTCCTCCACACCTCTTTAAAATACGGATCTCTGCCTGGGATAGATCACCAAACTCCATGCTTACTAATAGTGCCGATATCTGTACCGAGATCCCACCAAGCTGCCACCAGTTTGTAAAGATTCTAGGTAGGGGCACTTATCAGCTCCAACACTTCCTGCCTTTTATCTACAGGAATTCCCCTTAATATGCTGGCAATCTTCCTTGAAGGAATGGGCCTCTCTGTGACCGGCTGTCATATCAGCCCTTCTTAAAGAAATACACCATAGTCTATGTATTCCTTAAGCATGGTTTTTAATATGGACTCTCTAACTGCATTTCTAAACAGGAACTGAACACAGACAAAATATTTTCCTCCCCAATTACATCACAGTGGGCTGAACACATTCAAACCCCCCCCCCCACATATTAGCATCATCCAGTCATAACTTGCCCACCTTGCGGGGGGGGGGGGGGGGGGGGGGGGAGACCACTAGGCCAATTCGACATGGCCTTAGAGCGGCAACATAGAACAAAGGGCCTGTAATTACCCTAACAAGGACAAGGATGGGAATTACATGTCCTTTATACAAAATGGCTACAGGATCCAAAAGCCCCCTGGTCAGGAAAACAGAACTTCACAGGAAGCTTTTAGAAGGGTTAATAAGGGACAGTATACAATAATATGTCTTTTTGAACAAGATCATAAGTAGGAGTCAACACAGATTTATGAAAGATAGGTCATGTCAGACAAATCTAATTAGTTGCTCTGAGGAGGTAAGTAGGAACTTGGATCAGGGCAACTCAATGGATGTAGTCTTTTTTGGATTTTGCAAAGGCTTTTAATACAGTGCCACATGGAAGACTATTAAGCAAACTAAGGGATACAGGTATTGCAGTAAATATATGCACATGGATTAAGATCTGGCTAAAGGACAGAAAGCAAAGGGTTGTTGTAAGTGGAACATACTCCGATTGGACTAATGTGGTAAGTGGGGTTTCTCAAGGTTTAGTATTAGGTCCTTTCCTTTTTAGCATATTTATTATTGAAGTAGATGTAAGACTCGATAGTATTGTCTTCATTTTTGCTGATGATACTAAGTTGTGCAAGGTAATTAAATCAGATAATGATGTACTTTCCCTACAAAGGGATTTGCATAAATTAGAGAAAAGGGCGGCTAAATGGCAGATGAGACTTAATACAAATAAATGTAAGGTTATGCATTTGGGAAGGGAAAAAAGCCATGAAATTTATAATCTTAATGGAGTAAATGTAGGGGCATCAGATATTGAAAGGAATTTGGGAGTGTTTGTGGACAACCACCTAGGTAACAGTGCTCAAAGCCAAGCAGCAGCTGCAAAGGCAAGTAAAATATTAGCATGTATTAAGAAGGGTATAGAAGCCAGGGAAGCTAATATAATTCTGCCACTATACAAATCCCTAGTACGCCCTCATTTGGAATATGAAGGACAATTTTCGGCACCAACCTCATAAAAAGGACATTTTAGAGCTGGAAAAAGTACAGAGAAGGGCAACAAAACTAATAAGGGGAATGGAGGGACTAAGTTATGAAGAAAGACTAACCACATTACACGTATTTTCTCTTGAAAAAAGGCGTCTAAGAGGGGATATGATTACATTATATAAATATATCCAGGGTCAATATAAGGCTTTGCCAAGTGAGCTTTTTGTGCCAAGAGATTTTCAACTGACAAGAGGACATCCTTTGAGGTTAGAGGAAAAAACATTTCACCTTAAAGAAAGAAAAGGGTTCTTCACAGTTAGGATGGTTAAACTAAAGGAGGTGGTGACAGCGAATTTGATAGATACATTTAAAAAGGTGTTAGATATATTTTTGAATAAAAAGGGCATTCAAGGTTAACCTAAATAACTAGCGAAGGAATATTGATCCAGGGACAAATTTGATCACCAGTATCAAGAAGGAATTTTGCTTTTTTGTCCCCTTACGAGACAATTGGCAAAGTTTCAATGTATTTTTTTTGTTTGCCTTCCTCTGGATCAATTAACAATTAATAACAAATAATCCACATATTAAAAGGATCAGAAGAGATCTAAAAAGGTTGAACTTGATGGACTAAAAGTCTTTATTCAACCTTAAATACTATGTAACTATGAGGCGAATCGTTTTGTTAAATCACTGGGGCTTTTAGAATTTAACATATATCTCCTTCCCCTGCACATGCTTAGAAGCAAGCCTGTCTACTGCAGAAATGGTACACATACACCTTTATGAAAGTATTATGAATGCTTCTAGAGCAGCAGGTTGTTTTTTATGTTATTTAAAAGACACTATTAAACTTTCCCTATTCAATCACATATTATATTTGTCAAATAGTGATTTGTCGTCCTGCTTGCTAGCCTTGCGAAGCGAGGCGAGCCGCTGAGGCATTGAAACCTTCTGTGTTAGCAGGACTTAGGCTGAAATGAGCACTTAAGCACCCGCGCAGCACTGAGGCTGCAATGAGCGACAGAGGCACTCATTGCAGCCAACGGCGCCGTCACACATGAAAAAAAATACAACCTCGGAAAAATACAAATTTAATGGCTGACGCGCGGAAATTGAAAAACACAAAAAACAAGAAAGATAATAAAAAAGAATAATAACACACTCACACACAGCACAAGGGGAGAGCCAGGAAGCCTGGGAGTGAGGTTGCAAGCGATTTTGAGCCTTATTTGCCGTGTTTCGTCACTCGGAAATCGACAAAGCAAGAAAAAAAATGGCGGACGAAAAACTTAAAAAAATCTGAGCAAAGACTGAGCAAAGCCAGGCATGCAGGACTTAGAAAATACAAAACGGCATAGACACTAACACTTACACGAAGAAAGCCAGCGACGCAGGACTAAGAAAATACACAACGGCAAAGACACGAACACTTACAACAACATTGCCAGGCACGCGGGACTTAGAAAATACACGACGGCAAAGACACTAACACTAACCAAAGGCGCTCATCACGGGGCTCGCGATGAGCGCTGAAGGTGCTCAGAGAAGTGGCAAACAGCATTGCCTGGCTTACAATTTTATTGACGTCATTTTTTGATGGACAATTTGCTAGTATACATATAAACTCTTAATTTTGAAAGGGCAGATTTTTACGGTCTCAAGGCAGCAATACAACGTATAGACTGGGACAAAGAACTGACAGGTAAAAATACTGAACATAAATGGACAGCGTTCAAATCCTTACTAAATATACATACTTATCACCAAATACCATGTTGAAATAAAAGTACAAGGAGTAAATCACAACCCATGTGGCCTGGCAATTAATTAAAGATGAAGATGAGGAGTAAAAACAGGCATTTATATTATAGAAACAAGAGGGGACAGAAACTGCTTTACGTGAATACAAGGAAACTAACAAGGCAGCAAAATGACTATTAGACTGGCTAAAATAGTAAATGAAAAGTTAGTTGCAAAAGAGAGTAAGACTACCCCTAAAACATTTTTTAAATATATTAATGGGAAGAAGACCACGAAGGAAGCTATAGGAACATTACAATGTGACACAGGCCATCTCATATTTAGTGACCAGGAAAAGGCAGATGAGCTAAATAGGTTATTTTCTTCGGTATACACAAGGGAGGTACCAGTGGTTGGGACACCGCAACATAATGGGGCTACACTACCTTGACCAAATAATTGGTTAATGCAGGAAGAAATCCAAAAGAGGTTAGAAAAAATATATGTTAATAAAGCTTCAGGTCCTGATGGAATACATCCAAGGGTATTGAGGGAACTGGGTTCTGTAATAGCCAAACTATTATATCTAAGTTTTGAAGGTTCACTCAACACAGGGTTGCTACCAGATGATTGGAGAAAAGCAAATGTTATTCCAATATTGAAGAAGACCAGCGAGCCTCACTTCAGTAAGGAATAGTATACAAGAATATGTCTATTTGAATAGGATTATAAGTAGGAGACAACATGGATTTATGAGGGATAGGTCATGTCAAACAAATCTAATTAGTTTCTATGAGGAGGTTATTAGGAACCTGGATCCAGGCAACTCAGTGGATGTAGTCTTTTTGGCTTTTGCAAAGGCTTTTGATACAGTGCCACATGGAAGACTATTGTACAAACTAAGGGATACAGGAATTACAGTAAATATCTGCTCATGGATTGAGAGCTTGCTAGAAGATAGGAAACAAAGGGTTGCTGTAAATGGAATATACTCAGACTGGACAAATGTGGTAAGTGGGTTTCCTCAGGGTTTAGTATTAGGTCTCCTCTTTAACATATTTATTAATGACTTAGAAGTGGGACTGGAAAGTAGTGTCTCCATTTTTGCTGATCAAAAAAGGATATACTTTCCCTCCAAAGGGATTTGCATAAATTAGTTAAATTGGCGACTAAATGGCAGATGAGATTTAATACGAGTAAAATGAATTTAGGAAGGAAAATAGCCATGCAATTTATAATCTTAATGGAGTAAATCTTGAGTTATCGGATATTGAAAGGGATTTGGGAGTGCTAGTGGACAACCACCTAGGTAACAGTGCTCAATGCCAAGGAGCAGCTGCAAAGGCAAATAAAATATTAGCATGTATTAAGAAGGGTATAGAAGCCAGTAAGGCAAATATAATTCTGCCACTATACAAATCCCTAGTACGTCCTCATTTGGAATATGGAGGACAATTTTGGGCACCACTTCATAAAAAGAACATTTTAGAACTGGAAAAAGTACAGAGAAGGGCAACAAAACTAATTAGGGGAATGGAGGGGTTAAGTTATGAAGAAAGACTAACCAAATTAGACTTATTTTCAACAACAACAAAAAAGGCGTCTAAGAGGAGATATGATTACCCTATATAAATACATCCAGGGTCAGTATAATGATTCGTCAAGTGAGCTCTTTGTGTCAAGAGGTTTTCAACTGACAAGAGGACATCCTTTGAGGTTAGAAGTAACAAGATTTCATCTTAAAGAAAGAAAAGGGTTCTTCACAGTAAGGGTGGTTAATCTGTGGAATTCTCTACCAAAAGAGGTGGTGACAGTGGATTCAATAGAAAAATTAAAAAAAGTTTTTAAAAAGGGATTGGATATTTTTCTAAATCAAAAGGGCATTCAGGGTTATGCTTGATAATTAGAGAGTATTGATCCAGGGAGGAGTCCAATCGCCAGTAGCTGGGGTCAGGAAGGATTCCCCCCCCCCTTTTGAGACTATTGCCATAGTTTCATTTGGGGATTTTTCTGTTTGCCTTCCTCTTGATCAATTAATAATTAAACTGAATACTGCAGATCAGAGGAGATCTTAAAAGGGTGAACTTGATGGACTAAAAGTATTTTTTTCAACCTCAATTAGTATTGACTGGGAGTGATTGTAGTAGCACAACAAAGACAAAGACTCTGGGCTCCGAATTCCAGGACTCAGAACCTACTGAGCACCTGTGGTACCACCTCGATGTCCATGTTCGCCTTATGGATCCTCCATTACGTACTCTTCAGCAGCTTCGGATGCACTGCAGTCTGCATAGCTCCAGATACCCTTGCCAACCTTCCAGCATCTTATTGACTCATTACCACATTTTCTAGCTGCTGTTTGTGCTTCACACGGCGGTTATTCAGGATATTAATGATGTGACTGGTGAGTGTATATACATTTAATATAGTACCCTACAGTACAGTAGGTACCTTATCTCTGGTGGTCCCCATCACTTTCCAGTAGCCTCCTTCTCACCGCCTGTCCCTTTAGCTGTTGGATTCCTCTTAAAGCTGGGTCTCACAAGATCACGCAAGATACTACTATCAGGAAAAGAACAATACTGCAAATAAAAGAGATTTTGTTTCTTTGTCCTGATCCACTAGGTCAGCATTGGCAAGGTGAGACTTCCCAGAACAATACAAGTAATGGCATCAAATCAGTACATACCAATATGCCAAAAAACAGAAAGCTTTTTTTATTGATTGAGTGTTTTATTGGCTGAGTGTTCCAAAATGAATGGAGACAGTTTTGAACATGTGACCAAAACTATATCGTTCTACGAATGCATGGAGGAGCTCCCGTGCTGACTAATGGCTTTTGGTGGTGCGCTTGCATGCCTTAAATCGAGTTTTTACAGCTTCTGATAGTGGTCTCCTGCGAGCAGGATGTGCGCCCACGTTAGTACTAGAGCGGAACGAGGAGACGTGGAGGGGAAATTATAGCAGAATAGTGATGTAATGGTTCCCTTGCATGCAAAAAAAGTTCCCACAGTAACGGGAGAGACATTTCTCACTGCTACGAGCCGCCATGTACTGGAGCCCTTTGTCAATAAGATTCCACACAAAAAATATTTTTTTACGAAAAACATTGCAGAACTTCAGGAAGATCCCGAGGAAGGTTAAAGTTCTTAAAATATACAGTATTGGTGGTTGTTTAGAATTAGTAAATCCTGAGAACCCCAAAGTCTGCATGTTATAAGTAATTTGCTGATTTTTTTTACATTTTTTAATCAATCACAATATCTCCAGGATATAACTGTATCCAGTATACATGTTTTACTTGATAAATTGAGAGGAATTCTTTGTATCAGTTTGTCCCAGTTTCTAAATAATCACCATATTTGTATATTAATTAAACAAGGTTAAAATTGTTGACAAATGGGGTTACAAAATACAATTAAATTACACCAATCCCTACATTCTCTATGGTTCTATGTATCAGTTTGAATTCAAGTTTAACATTGCTTTTTGTAAAATGTTGATATTATTTGTTTAACTAAATTCATAATGTACCCAAAGTGTTTATTAAAAGGTAAGTGACACATCTTACTTTCATCTTACACAAGATAACTGGTGGATGATCTTTTCTATCTTGGATTAAGTTTGGTTGGGTATTGTTTTTTTTTTATTGGTTTAACAATAAAAAAATATAAATATGCAAAATAGATCATTATCAATTCATAAACACATACTATATATTGCATATGTATTTAAAAAAGAGAAGACAAAAAAAAACAGACAGAAAAAAAAAGAAGAGGAAAAACAGGAAAAAAAAAAAAAATACCATGCACTCCTACTTTCATACCGAAGATTCTATTATTTAACTAATACTCTATTATGAGGTGGCACACTTTAAGATGATTTTAACATCTCACTTTACCTATCCCATTTTGAACAATTAATACGGCATACAAATATCTGAGATGTCGAACAGTTACTATTGTGCATCAAGTCCCTGTTCGTGTCAATAACGTTACATAGTAACCACAGGTTGATTCCAATATTTCACAATGAGCCATTTGGCCACCAACAAAATATGACTTGTCAAATATTGGTTGGGTATTTTTTATTCTACTTAAGGAAGCATTTTTAAGTTATATAGTTGGTAATAGAAACAACATTTCTTCCCCATTCCAATCTGATTTCTCATGACTGGTTGCCTTCTACTTGGTGCACCAATGAAACGCTCAGGTGGGTGACCTGCCTCTCTGTGACATACCGTACATGGTTGCAGACAAATACAGCTGACTGATAAACATCAGCATTACACCGTCATGTTGGGAAGCCAAACATTGAGTCAATCATCTACAACGAAGGGGTCATATCAAGGTTGTTTTGTAGTTTAATAAGCCATTAAGTCACTGGAAAGATTGTCATGGTAGCAAGAGCCTGGTAAAAAAGAATAGTCACAAAATATAGAGATACTTTGTAGTGCAAACTGATGTGGGGATGGTAAATCTGGTTGGTTCTTTGTTAAGGGAAAAAACTTGCGTTGTCATTGGTTTAAATATTAAATGGCTTAGGAAACTATTTTAGCCAATCTTAGTCAAGATGGAGAGATTTTAAACTTTGCTCAGACCATGGATAATCCAAGAGATGAAATTTATGAAGAAGCAATAGCCAAAAATAGAATTTAAACAAACACCAAAGTATTTTAAGCAAAACCCAAACCAAACCATGGATTATGTGACATTATTTTCTTTAACAAACACAGCACTACGATCTTACATTGTATTCAGGCTGAAATAAAGACATACGTCTAACAAATTGTAGCTTTTTAGATCTCAGACGACTCATGGTTTGTTTAATGCAGAAGAAAGCTTCCAAAAACACGTCTGAAGTATTTACCAGATTGTCTGATGTGGGAAAAAATAAACGACTTGCTGACCAGACCCCCCCCCCCCCCCCCCCCCCGAAAAACAAACACATGAAGGTCTGACTATTTCTCTGCATCCACTTCCTACTTGTGTCATGTGACCTTATTGTGAAATAACTGTAATCCAGTGGAATGGGTAGATCTGGAGTAGGGAATTTAATACTTCCATTTGAGCATTACTTGGTTTCAAAATATATGGAATTAGAACCTAGACAAAACTAGGTGTTGATCCATACCACTTTTTCAGCATATTTTTTTATTATTACATTGTTTTATTTTATTTATTTTACTTATTTCTGTTCTCTGTCATGTCAGGTGCCATGTTTAATAGCAATGCCCTAAAGTTGCACCCATTGGGGGGAGATACTTCAAACTATTAATGTATCATGCTGCAAATAAGTAGACAGTGATATGCTGTGTGTGACATGGGTAGTGTGAAGTCCCTCCATTGTTATCGTAGCTTTAAGTCACAGCTGTGTGACATGGCAACTCTTATAAAGGAGAATAGGAACATATGAATAGGTTCCTGAATGTGAGAATGTGTTATGTTGGGGGCGAAGTGAGAACACTACTTTATAATTACATCAAGGAGGATGACATTAATTAAGTAATCATGTTAAAGAAATCCCATTTAACAAAACAATTGAATAAGATTTCATTAAATTGGACTTCAATAGATCTGCTTTTCCCCACCCTCTATCAGGTTTCCAGGGGAAAGATCTGCCTATACGAAGTGGTGTCCTAGAAAGAATATTAATCTTTTGTCCTGATAACTGTATTTATCTGCTTACTTACACCCTGTTGGAGTAATTAGGTTTGATAAATACTCTGGGCCTCATTCAATTGTGATTTGGCCAACTGAATAGGGCTCTAAATAAGCACATAGCATATTTTTTTTAAAATAAGTTTTTAGTTAGTGAAAACCTTGCTTTTGGATAGAAGTTTAATAAATTAAAAACTTCTTTAAAAAAATATGCTATGTGCTTATTTAGAGCCCTATTCAATTGACCAAATCGCAATTGAATGAGGCCCTCTGCATGGTTGTACAGTGGCCAAGGAATATGAGCCCACAATGTTTCCATATTCCAGGATAATAATGCCCTCATACACAAAATCAAAAGTGGTTTCATGTACACAAGGTTAAAGTCAAACACCTTTCATGGCCACCATAACTGCCAAACCTAAACATCATCAAACTGTTATGTGAAGTCATGGAGCACAAAGTGAGAAGCAGACTTACACCACTCTCCTCCCTCAAGGAACTGGAGGCTTTGTCTTGAAGGAATGTGCAACGTACCATTATACACAGTTCAGGATTTGTACAGCAGCATTACAAGAGGGACTACATTTGCTCTGAAGACAAAGGGGACCGCTACTCCTTATTAGAACCTTGCAGCCTTATTAAATTGCGATTCAGCCAATTGAATAGGGCTCTATATAAGCACATGGCATATTTTTTTTACAGAAGTTTTTAGTTAGTAAAGACCTTGCTTTTCGATAGAAGTTCACTAACTAAAAACTTCTGTAAAAAAAGTATGCTCTTTGCTTATGTAAAGCCCTTTTCAATTGGCCGAATCGCAATTTAATAAGGCTGATTTATATATTACTAGCGACTTGAACGTCAAAAAATGACGGCAATAAAATTGTAAGGCAGGTAATGCTGTTTGCCACAGAGAGTAAGTGTTTTGGTGGTCTGAGATCCTTCAGCGCTCATTGCGAGCCTCGCGCTGAGCGCCTTTGGTGCTCATTGCATGTCTCACAATGAGCGCCTTTGGCGCTCATTGCGAGCCTCTGGGTTGGTGTATTTTTTTTTATCATAGGCGCTTTTGCGCTTATTCTAAGGTCCGCGCTGATCTCATTTTGGCGCTTATTGCAAGGCTCTCCCCTAGTGTACTTTGTGTCCTATGAGCACCGTTGGAGCTCCTTGTGAGGCTTGCGGTGAAGGTGTTTGTGGTTTTTTGCGATAGTTTGGTGTTAATTTTTTTTAATGCTAATTAATTAATTAATTAATTAATTAAATCATAAATTAATATACTTTACCTATTTGTAATTAATATATGCAGCAAGCAATGTGCTGAAGAGCTGACAATCTGTTTTGAAGTTCCTGCAGCATCCAATGTAGGTTTGCAGTGTTGTGGAGCTGAGGTGTAAGTGTCAGCAATGTGTGCAGTGTGTAGTGTAAATAGGCTGCGTGCGCGAGGGGAAGCCGTTTGTGTAGCTGTGTACTTCCGCATTCTGTAAGTTGGTGTTGTAAAATGGTGGCGAATGTGTATGTGGTACGCAGCTGTGGATGATTTAGCGTCCTTGGTAATGGTGTATGTTGTACCTCGTACAGGTTTTTGTAAAAGCCGTATGTGCTTGGTGGTGTTTTGCGGCTTTAGGGGTCGTGTAGCCTCATTTTCGTTTTTTTCAGTGGCCATTTTGTCTCTTGCTTAGTGGATTTTCGAGCATGTAAACTTTGTAAATTGGACTGAAATCGAGGTGTAAACTGACTTCCAGACGTCCTGGGTGTCCCCCCTTGCTGTGGGTAAGGTTTTTATTTTCTTTTTGTGTGTATTTTGTGTGTTTTTTTATGTTTTGCGCTGTGCGCGGGTTGTCCGTTAAGGTCGTATTTTGGCAAGACCGTAATGGATTCTTTCGAAGTCCTGCGGCTCGTATTTTGTTTGTGTAAGCCTGCAATTTTTTTTTCTCGTCCCGCGGCTAGTGGTTAGTGGTGCCTCTTGCTTAGGTGTTGCAGCCTCTGAGGCCTTTCAAAAAAGTTGTGTATATGTAATGACAGATCATGTGACACTTAGATTGCACACAGGTGGACATCATTTCACTAATTATGTGACTTCTGAAGGTAATTGGTTGCACCAGAGCTTTTTATGGGCTTCATAACAAAGGGGGTGAATACATACGCACATGCCAATTTTCTGTTTTCTATTTCTAAAAAATAGTTTTATGTATATATTTTTCTCATTTCACTTCACCAACTTATACTATTGTGTTCTGATCATCACATAAAAATCAGATTAACCAAACATTGAACTTAAGTTAATTAGCTGCACCTGGGAACAGCTGATTTAAGACACACTCAGCTGGTGAAAGATAAACTCAGTGAGACAGCAGCCCCACAGCTTGTGACTGAAGCTGAGTGGGGACTTGGAAATCAGTGAAGGTTAACAAACTATTGTACTGTTTGTTTTGCTCCACCCATGTTTAGCTGGAGGAGAGCTGGCTAATTAGCAAACTGTTTATCATTTAAATTAGCGCAGCGGAACCAAGGCCTATTATTGTCCTTGATTGCTTTTAAATTGTCATTCTTATATCACTTGTTAATTTTTTTGGTAAAACTTAGAAAAGTGTCTACAGCTGCTTGTATGATGTTTCTCCATTAAAGTGCCTGAAACACAGGCACAAACCCAGAGGAGAATTGTAATCTGTCACAATATATTTATATGTACTCTGTAATAGTAATATCATTATTTTTCATTATTATTATAAATATTATTATATTATTATTATTAAATTGTGGCATACTGTTTCTCAGATTACTTGAGCACTCTTTTAAATCATGTACTAAGTATATGTAAACATTAAATATGAGTAGTGTGTGCACAGAAATATGATGTACCAAGCTTTTCTTACTCCCTTAAACTATTCTTTTTTATAATCCCAAAGGGCCTCATTCTATTAGCGGCCGCAGCCGTTGCGGGGCCGCAAGGACCGGCCGCAAGCTATTCGGCTATTCTATTCCCTTACGGCCGGAGGCTCCGGCAGGCTTGCGGCCGGCGCCTTGCTATCTCTTGCAGCCGCTGGCGCCGGAGGAAATCCTTTGATCTTAAACGGCCGAAAGAGTTTTGCAATTCAATTCCTCCGGGAAACCTCTCTGCAAGGCTAAAAGCGAGCCGCAGCTTACTTGCAGGAAAGAGGTCCCGCTAGCACCAATTAAGCACATAAAATAGCTCAAATAAAGCCATGCTGCACTTTGAGAAGACTATAAAGGGATTTTAGGTGTTAGAAAAAATAGCACATAATTATCCTGTACTCAAATCCGTAAAATATTTTATTTTTAATATCCGTAAAATATCCATGTAAAAAGTCCCGAGTGCTTGGAGCACCTCAGACACACCCACGCCGCAGCCGGAAAATAAACAGTTAATTTGAACTCGGGTTTGGGCAGATGTGCAAGCTTGAGAGGGGGTTCCTTTTAATCCTCATGTCCCCCAATATGATCCCTAGCATTTACAGAGCTGTACAGTGCAGGCTTGAATTTATTTTTGAGTTTTTATATTTCTGAGATTACGGCCGGTTCCAAGATATGCGGCCGGCCGTAAGAGGAGATCCTTGAGGGGCCGTATAATAGAATCGCGAGTTAACTGAACCCCCGCAAGGAATCGCAGCCTTACGGCCGATTTACGGCCGATAATAGAATGAGGCCCTTAGATTGTAAATTTGAGAGTTTTCAATCTTGTGTCAGTGCCTTGGAAACAATGTACATTTGATTTTATGCTCAAAAACAGGGCCCTCCATTCTTTACAAGGTGTTTAATTTGTTTTCTGCTATGTACTCAACCCCTGTACAGCGCTACAGAATATGTTGGGGTGATATAAATAAAGATAACAATAATAATAATAATAATCAGCAAATAAATATTCCCAACAGATAAGTTCAGTTACTGGAAAAGTGAATGTGAAAATCCTCCCTAAATACCATGCTTGTGACTATAAATGTAGGCTAGCCTTTAAACTCCCCAATAACGGTTAACCACATTAATATTTTATAAAATGAAAGTGTTTTTTAGAAGTGCCACAATACAAATGAATAGTTACATAAGTGTCTGAGATAAAAGTCTCTGTGTGTGCCACAGACTACACAAACCTAGGGCCCTATTCTGTTAATTCTGCTAATTTCATACAATTTTGCACACTTAAAACTGCCACATATTCTATTCGCTTCTCACAATCCGATTATGAGTTCCCGCCCGCAAAGAAGCAAATTTCTGCTTGGAACTCCATTGGTTTTAGCAAAGACTGAACATTACGAGCCCTAAATAATTAAAGTTACACAAAATCAATATTCTATAAGACTTGTAGCTCTAGCTCGCAAATAAAGTCTGACCCGCAACTGAAAAAAGTATTAGGTTTCTGTCAAAAATATTACGAGTATTAAATAGGACACACAAGGGCTTTTTCAAACACTTATTAGAGCTGTAGCAGCAATTATACACACAATACTGGGAACACATGGAATTAATTGCACAACAGCCTCAACCCCACAAATATGCAATTAAAAAATATTGTTTTTAAATGTTATTTCTGAGTAATATCGATTCCAGGACTCAAGGGGTTAATACATATCATGAAACCCACATGGACTCTAATGCATTTTATTAAGTGCTAGATTGCTTGATTACGAGCCTGATCTTCCAGGCAATGAACTCTTGACGTTATGTCCAGTTAATCTTGGTAAATGCTATCAGTAAATGACAGCTAGATGTCATAATGGTCACAAAATGATACCTTACAACTTTGCTTGACCCCTAGTCTCCATCACCTGGGGCATGTTCAGATAACAGTAGGGCTTCTTGTGCGAAATTCTTACTTGTAAAGATATGTCAATGGGGGTTCTTATGTGGGAGCAGCTGCTTCTATAGCGGCTCTCACTGTAAAACGGATTATGAACAATTCTTTTTAGCTTCAGTTATTGTTCTTATTCTTGTAACCAATACGCAGTTATAAACAGCTGTTGTAACATTGAAGAACTGATGTACGTGTTTAACAAGAATGTTTACACTTCTGGGTAATTGTGTCCAATATTTACACGGTCATGCATTCTTGGCCTTCCCTATGAATTGCTAATATTTAAATAATCAGTTTTTTTACTTGGATGTCTATCAAAATGGGAAAAAATACAGGAATTTCATGTCTACTGAACTATCTAATCATCAAAGTAATAAACTCAGTATCTAATGTATCATTGATCTCAGTTAAACAAAAAAAACACATAAGCAGTCTACTGGATAGTTGTTTAGACCTAGCAATGAGCAGATGGATTGAGCCATGAGGTTCCCTAATTAGGGCATTTATACTATTGTGTTTGTTAGATGTTACAGCTGATGTTTTTTTAGATCAATCCAGTCCACACTTACTAACTGTCAGGGACTATTGAGTTGTTATTTTTATATTTGTTTTTATATTGCAGTTCAAAGATTTCTAGTTATACTATGGACTACAATACTCTATATTTTAATCTGTGGAAAGGCAGAAAACTTCCATCTCCACAGATTGGTCAATCAATTGTAGTATTAGTGGTCCTTTGATATATAGGACAACTGTTTTATCTCCTATGTTGTAGATTGTCTAGCAAGTTTTGGGGCTCAACTAGTGAGAATTCCAGGTAGGAGGACCCATCAAGGTCATAGGTCTATTCTCCACACTATCACTTTTTTCTAGATGCAGATATGAAAAGAATTAGAGAGTGATTGCAAATTAGTCCTGGTATGATCCTACTGCTTCAGGTGGCCTTTGAAAAATCTTAGATTAATCTCACCCAGTAGGTCATGAGGTTCTTTGGAAAATCTTTGTTAGCAACAATGAACAGAGTACAGCATATAACCACCGTTACTCAGAAAGCTGTCCATCCAATAAAAAGGAATCAAAGAACATTTCCTCTCCCTGGATCTCCACTTGCTGAGATAACACTTTAGTGTGATGTTCTGGCAATAGTCAGCAGCTTGACGACAGTCCCATTCACCCCCCCCCCCCCCTTGTTTGCTCCACTAATCTCCTGGCATCTGCCAGCCCAAGGAAGTAGTGAACCCCTTCCCAAGCAGGCATCTTGTACCCTGTACCCCATACCCCTAGGAAAACCTAGTAGCATAGTAGAAAACTTTAGTGAACTCTCTGCGGAAAATGCAGCATTTAGATACTAAACATGGCTGGGTGCCATCTATACGTCAATAACTGTATAGCATGGATAACACATGTAGTGTGGCTCATCCCTCATAAGATGGCTGACACTAAAACATAGAACACCGTAAATCAACTTGACCGACATCCCACACACAACTCCCAATGGCAAACATGGCTTTCATAATTCCAACACTCCAGCTCAGAGGACATTTGCCAGAGAAAAGAGGAGAAATAGTGGCCAGGCACCTGGCAGTCCAACAGTCCCCTACGTAGTTTTAGGGTTTCCCTGGGCATTACAAGTTCCTTGTGATATCCTACTATCGGACTGTTTTTGAAACAGTCCGATAGTAGAAAATGTAAATTAAAAAATGCCCTTTATTTATGTAAACTGTCTATTTGGTATATTGTAAGTCGGTGTAAGGCACCCAGGAAAATAATTTACTAAACAGACGCACATTCTACAAAGGTGCTTGTGAATAGGTCTGGCATTATTAAAAGTGGATACTTTAGCAATTGAATATTATTAAAAGATAACTAATTGGTAAATATAATGTTTTATGTCCATTAATCAGCCTCACTGATCTTCCCACTGGCTCTTCATTTTATCTGTTACTCATATTACTCACACACTGGAGAGTTGCAGTGCTAGCACATACTTGAAAACCCACAATTGAGATACCAGGATTCCAGAATTCCATCATCCAAGGATGCCTGTAGTTTTAGGTTGTCTTGTGTTGCCATAGTAATATGTGTGTTGCTCTAGGACGATGTTCTCCCATTGACTGGTCACCAAGATATGGAGCTGAGCACTAAAAGACATAGGAGGCAGTACCCAGGGATGACTCAGACAGGGTTGTGGATCCTCACAAAAGTATAACATTGGGCTAAAGAGGTATTCAAGAAGTTTCAAAATATAGGAATCGAAAACTAATACTGTTTTCATTGTTTTAAAATTATGTAATAACATGTAACAACCTTTTTCATAATGATTTTTTTCTGGCCATTAATTTATTAAATGTATTATTTTTTATATACACAGCTATGATAGGGTGACCATACCTCTCCTTCAATGAGGGCATTCATGAAAAAAAATGCTTCCCTATAGTATATCTGTTTTATGTGCTCCACACTAAAAGGGAGGTGTAGTAACCTTGCTTTAGGGAAATATTCCTTATCTTATTGGATATCCATATTGCCATCTAATCTACTTTAAGATACAACATGCTACCATTAATATAGAACTATTTAATAGAATACCCTTCACTGCCCTAGAAAATTGTACATTAAAGCACCACTGTACTGCACTTACAAGTAAAGCTCATATGTTTGTTTGCTTGTCATAGACTATTAAAAGCATGCAGTTTAAAAAAAAAAACTTTTTAAGTGTTAATTTTCTCCTCAAGCAAAGTTGTAGATCTACCTGTGTCTATCATGGACACATGGGCTGGACTATCATGGAGCTTAGAAGTAGGCTGGGCTGATATAACTGGCCCTTCCCCATGACATCATTAGCTCCGCCCCACTGCCTACAAAGAGGTAACAGCTCTATTGTGACATGTTTGCAGCTGCCATCGTAGCCCCGCCTCCCTTTGCTGAGCATGCTTAGTCTGAAGCAGAACCTACACTGGTCAGATGTAATTGTAAGTGAAGCAAACAGGACAAGCTGGCCACACCCCTGATAGACACAGGTAGATACACAGCACTGCTTCAGGAAAAAGCACACAACTCAAAATAGAAGAAAACATTTTTATCTTATTTATATATCTTATATATTATAAACTGCATAGCTTCTGCCCAGCAAACAAACATGCAGTACACTAGTCCTTTAAATAATCATTATCACTCTCATCAACATTAATCGATTTCTAAGCCAGTAGTCAATCAGGATCAACATTGACTTTTTTCCTAGTTCAAGGGCTGCAATTTGCTATAATGAAGTTACTAAACTATTGCAAGCATCAGAGCAAGAGACCACCAAGGAAGGTCTGGAATAAGGACTTATACTGTATTTCTGAAATAATAGAACACATCACTATCGCTAATTGACATGTTATTTAATAGTCTCCGTAGAAGCAATCTAGCGAAACGCGTGCGTCATTCTGTTTCAGACCTGCTGACGTTGGACGCATGCGGACGTCACGCGCCAGTGTGTGTGGGATTATTATGATGAAATAGCACTGACTACGATTACTTTGGCCGTTTCTAACTAAACAACAGAATAGTAAGTGATTTGTGCTGCTGGGGAGTGGGTTTTGGGAACCCATTCCTTTTTATGTAACCCCCTGTAGAGTTAGAATAGACCAACATCAGCACCACACTTTCATTATTTTCAAATTACTGTTGAGTCTACAGAACTAAGTGGTACTTTATAATTATTTCTCATTACTGCCACATGTTTCACTATTAGGTCTGAATTTAGTGCGTAAGGTACTATAATTAGGATTATTTATCTCCTTGCAACACCACATAACCCTGGTTTACATGTTAAATTTATTTTAATAACTTGTTTTACTGATAACGTTGAATTTTACTGTATTAATATACGAATAAAAGCTATGTTTTAATTATTAATGTTTGTCTGGTCAAGATAATAGAACGATCACTTGTGTTGCCACATTATATATTAGAGTCTCATTGCTAGTTTCAATAAAAAGTGTGCTTTTATTTCCTCTAAACCATATATGTTATTTGATAGTATCATATGCTTTGTTCCATGATTGTATTTTAAATGATGTAGGAATAATGTGAGTTAGACAATACTGTGAAGGTGGCTGTCTATCATGATTGGAAGCTTAGTATATATATATATATATATATATATATATATTTTTTTTTTTTTTTTAAATGATAGGGTGATAGGGGGCTCCATACATGGCCTCCTTACTCACTTTTCCTTAAGGAGTTCAGCTACACCCTACTGATGAAGTCCAGCTAAGGCTGCAATGTACATCTGGGGTTTGCTGGTTCTTCTGTTCAGGGTAGGGTTTGCTGATCTTCCTGTTGCTTGGTATTTTGGGTGTGGATCACTCTATTGAGCGAGACCAGACTGATATACTACAGGATAATTCTCCCCTAAAGCCGCAAGTGACTAAAAGAGGCCACTTTCGGAGTGGGTTATGAGGTCCATAGAACTAACCTATTAAGGTTAGTTTGTTCTCTTATTGAGCCGCTTTAGTTTTTGTTCCCCTTCTTGATCGATACCTTGTTTCGGCGAACGGGCTTGTGTAACTCAATGAATCTGTTAGCAATACCATGTAGGTCACCAAAGGTGGGCAGGTTATAACAGAGAGATCAGACAAATCAGGGTCCACTAAAGAAGTAACTGGCAACCCACTCTAAGATCTTTGCCAAGAATCCTTATAGATAAGCACAACCAAACACAAGATGTGCCTGGCGTGCTGTGATCCATAGGGTCACGGAGAGTCGGACACAACTGACTGACTAATCAACAACAACATTTGTTTTGTTGTTGCTTGATAAAGATAATCCATTATACAGTAGAAGGAGCACAATGAGAGTGGAAATTTCCAAAGAAGCAAAACCAAATAGCGTATTGCTGCTGTATCCCTTACCCGTGATTTGCTAAATAAACACAGAGATACTGATTTAATATAAGTTCTCTTCTAAAAGCAAACCTAAAGCTGCTGACAGAGGACTTCTAACGCTTAGTTTGCACATGTGCGCGGGGTAACGTGCTATAACAAGAACCCAATGAATGTTACATTTCTTGCTCTCCAGCTGTTAGTAAAACCATTGAGCTGTTCAACACAAATCATTCAAATCAAGATTGAAATCTTAGCAAAGCAACATGTAACCTGTAATGGGCTTGAGGTCGGGTTCCCATGTCTAACGAACACCAGATAATCATCAGCTCTTTCATGTTAATATTTGGATTGAAAATAAGACTTGATTCAGACTCCAGAGACTGGGGAGGTCTCGGGTTTCCTGCTTGAAGCCACAATCTGCATCTCAGAACAGAACATTAAGTGAGTTTATCAGATTTAGCTCTATGTACACAGCCATGCTTTCTTTCCATTGAGGGCATCTTCCATTAATTCCAGTAGCTGAGTAGCTCCTATTAAAGTCTTACAGTCACGCTACAATTATATTTATTACATATAAAGGACCACTGACATGTAAAAGGCTCTTAGGGAGAACCTGGCGATAATAGGCAAAATGTTGTAGATAGTTTAAAATAAGTAAATATAGTCTTCAATGTTTAACTATTGTATTCCGTTTTGCTTTTATGACGGTGGACATTGTGTCTTTGTTCCTAACAGGAGAAGAATGGGAGAACTGTGGGGTCAGATAATATCTCTATTCAGATTTTCTGAAGGACTTATACTTTGAATATCTTCTTGTCATCAGGGAATAAAGAGCTCACATCACCCTGAAGCCATGCAGGGTTAGGCTTCATCAGTACTTGGATGGGAGACCATGTAGGGATATATATTATTATTATCTTTTATTTGTTATGCACCAACATATTCAGTAGCACAGTACAGTGGAAAAAAACAAGGAAATACAACTGCAGAAACTGAAGGGCCCTGTTTTGAGCTTAGAATCTTTGTAAAAGGTGCTTTTTTCCAAAGCACCCTACAAGAATGGAAACTCACTACTTACAATCTAAAGGGAATGGAAGAGGCAGAAACCTGGGGAGGAAAAGATAAGGAATAGCAAGTTTGGGAAGTAAGTAAAAGTAGACATAGGTAGGAAGTTGTGAAAAGTTAGAAGGTTAATCATTAGTTGGAGAGGAAAGGCATCTGATGTAGAGTGAATGGCACCATTATGTAATATAGTATCTGCCCCTAGTGGACAGATAATGTAATGGCACTATTATGTACTATGGTATCTGGCCCTAGTAGACAGATAATGTAATGGTACTATTATGTAGTATGGTATGTGCCCCTAGTAGACAGATAATGTAATGGCACTATTATGTAATATGGTATCTACCCCTAGTGGACAGATAATGTAAAGGCACTATTATGTAATATGGTATCTGCCCCTAGTGGACAGATAATTGTAATGGCACTATTATGTAATATGGTATCTGCCCCTAGAATTATTAACTGCAGAAAATGGAGGGCCTTATTTTGAGCTTAGAATCATTGTGGAATATGCTCTTTTCCCAAAGCACCCTACAAGATTGAACACTCTCTACTTACAATCTAAAGGGAATGGAAGGGGCAGATAAGGAATAGCAAGGGTCAGGAAGAAAGTGAAGTTTCATTAGGTAGGAGAGTATGCAAAGTTAGAATGTTTTTTTCATATAGAATGAAAAGAAAAGCATCTGAGAAAGTAATTTGGTAAGTGATTAGTCAGTAATGTAAATTGCGGATGGGAATGTCAGGAGACACATAGTTTAACCACAACTTGAGTAAAATGATCTCATGGGAGAATAAAGGAGGAGTGGAGGGCATGAAAGGAGAGATGGTTATAATGGAGAAGAGAAGGGAAAAAGTTAAGAAGAATATGCATGGGGTGTGAAGAAGAAGGCAGGAGGAAACATTGTGTAAAGGGTTAATAGGAATAGTTACCAGATGCTGCTAAATAGGTGTACAAGATTTGTGTGACTCAATAAATTAAGACTAGATAGGGTTGGGATTGGAATCAGAGAGAAAGAGAGAGGTCAGAGACTAGAGAGCAGTTTTATGTTATCTGTGGAGATGTGTAGGAGCCAGGAATCAAAGAAAAAGAGAGAAACCAGGGACTAGAGAGCAGTCTTAGGTTAGCTGTGGAAATGTGTAGGAGCCAGGAATCAGAGAGAGGCCAGGGACTAGAGAGCAGTCTTATGTTAGCTGTGGAGATGTGTAGGAGCCAAATAAAGTTCAGCTGCTCTAGTTGGTCTTTCCTGAAAATTTCTTAGTTGCATCCCACAGCAAAAGACATGGTCCACAGAGAGCTTCCAAAGCATCAGAGGGATCTCATTGTTAAAAGGTATCAGTCAGGAGAAGGATACAAAAGAATTTCCAAGGCATTAGATATACCATGGAACACAGTGAAGACAGTCATCATCAGGTAGAGAAAATATGGCACAACAGTGACATTACCAAGAACTGGAGCTCCCTCCAAAATTGATGAAAAGATGAGAAGAAAACTGGTCTGGGAGGCTACCAAGAGGCCTACAGCAACATTAAAGGAGCTGCAGGAATATCTGGCAAGTACTGGCTGTGTGGTACATGTGACAACAATCTCCCGTATTTTTCATATGTCTGGGCTCTGGGGTAGAGTGGCAAGACGAAAGCCTTTTCTTACGAAGAAAAACATCCAAGCCAGGCTACATTTTGCAAAAACACATCTGAAGTCTCCCAAAAGCATGCGGGAAAAGGTGTTATGGTCTGATGAAACCAAGGTTGAACTTTTTGGCTATAATTCCAAAAGATATGTTTGGTGCAAAAACAACACTGCACATCACCAAAAGAACACTATACCCACAGTGAAGCATGGTGGTGGCAGCATCATGCTTTGGGGCTGTTTTTCTTCAGCTGGAACTGGGATCTTAGTTAAGATAGAGGGAATTATGAACATTTTCAAATACCAGTCAATATTGGCACAAAACCTTTAGGCTTCTGCTAGAAAGCTGAACATGAGAAACTTCATCTTTCAGCATGACAAGGACCCAAAGCATACATCCAAATCTACAAAGGAATGGCTTCACCAGAAGAAGATTAAAGTTTCGGAATGGCCCAGCCAGAGCCCAGACCTGAATCCGATTGAAAATCTGTGGGGTGAGTTGAAGAGGGCTGTGCACAGGAGATGCCCTCGCATTCTGACAGATTTGGAGTGTTTTTGCAAAGAAGAGTGGGCAAATCTTGTCAAGTGAAAATGTGCCATGCTGATAGACTCATACCCAAAAGGACTGAGTGCTGTAATAAAATCAAAAGGGGCTTCAACAAAGTATTAGTTTAAGGGTGTGCATACTTATGCAACCATATTATTTTATTTTTATATTTTTTCTTCTTTCTACCTAAAAGATTTCAGTTTGTTTTTCAACTGAGTTGTACATTTTATAGGTCACATTAAAGGTGGAAAAAGTTCTGAAATTATTTATCTTTGTCTCATTTTTTACAGCACAGAAACCTGACATTTTAACAGGGGTGTGTAGACTTTTTATATCCTCTGTACTTGCTAGGACACTGAGGAATACTTCTTATTACTCCTGAAAACTTGTTACGTTATTAATTTAACTCTTTAATAGTAAAATAGTATGACATTTAGATTTCATTAGTCCCTTAATTGCCTCCAAGTTATGAGTTGTGATGTGTTTCACATTTGTAGCAGTATTAAATATTGTTTCCTTTGATATATAAACTATTTTTAGAAATCAGATATTTATTCACATACATGTAAATCCATGACACATATTATTATTTTTTGTGATTGGGGAACGTGATTCTGGCACCAGGTCCCACTTCCAGACTCTTCAGAGCTGGCTTTCCTTCTTTTCTTGGAAAATACCTTGTTCATCTTAATGACTCTCCAGTGAATACTTCTCTGATAATGACTTATTACTGTTCAAGCAAAATTAAGTTTAAAAATAGTAACCACTGAAAGTGGTCCTTACTGTCCCTCCAATACAAATACTCCAGCAATGTGAGGAGACTTAGATTGCCAAAGAACATGATCAAGATGATGTGCTGCTCAATCTTATACGTGGAATAAAAACTAAATACATAGAACAGTTGATGGGCCAAGTTTCACAATTGAACTTCCTTGTGAGAAATTAAATGTGGAAAAAACAAATAATTCAACCAGAACTTAAACTTAAAACTTCAGGTTCAATAAGAAGACATTAAAAACATAAGATATTAAAAACTGATTCATATTTAAATTTTTCTTTTAAGCTTTGGGTAATGATTTGTAAATCCAATGAATCTTTCAGCCAGATGGAATAGGTAAATCCTGGATGATTGTGAACCGACAGCAAATTAGCAACAGAGGTTACAAATGCCAGGAATAAAATGTTCTTTCTGTTCAACGGCAAGTTTCTCAGTCCTGGCTACAAGTTGTTGGTCTCACAGTTTTGGGAGAAATTGACTGTTTTCTGTTGTAACCATATGTCTCATTTATTACTCATCTATTACATTATCCATCAATATTTCTACAGATCCTAGCACTGTAGCATGAAAATACTATACTCAAAAAGCTAAATATTATTAAAGTCCCCCGTTGTTCATTTTCAGGTGTTCATGCATCTAAGATATCTAAAAGTTTATATTCCAAAGCCATTTAATTCCAAGTCCATGGGCAAAAATACATATTGGAGTGTCCATAGAAAAGATCCCTATGCTCATATAGTACATAGGACCATTTTCTTTTCATGGACCATTCATACCATAAATAATGCCAAGGTTTATACTCTACAACTTGGTTCTTGTGATTCTAGGGACCATACACAGTTCACTTGTCAGGCACTTCCCAAAATCTCTGTACCATTTACTGGCTTGTCACATCTGTCTCACTGAACGCCACTCTAATAGAGGGTCAGTGGTTTGCCATACTTTCTGTAAATGCAGTGGATGTTTTCCCATGTACATTATATATATATATATATATATATATATATATATATATATACATATATATATACTAGTCTCTGCCCCACCCCATAGACAATCTTGGTGGAAAGTGGAGAGCATGCAACCTGGAGCTATGCTGCAGGCTGCGGAGCTTCTAGCAGACAGGAGGTAAAGGAAAGGGAGCAGCTATGGGCTCCGCCACTGCTGGAGATCAGGTATCCCATCCTTAATACAATAAATGTTATTTATACCAAGAAATTATTATTGTGCAGTAATTACACTCCTTTAGGAAAGTGCTTCTGTCAGCAGTTCCCATTTCCTAATGTATGACCATAAGACGTCAGGCTGCCCACATCTCGCTTTATTTGAATATCTGTCTACTACCTTTCTTATCTTAAGGGGCCCACAGTGAACAGTTCTCTGATAATGCTCTCATATTCAGTGCAATTCAAAGTAAAGTTAAAACTAGGAGCCCTTGAAGACGGTGTTTATTGTTCCTACAATGAAATTGCTGCATTGGTTACAAGTGTCTTTGGAGAGGTGAATATGAATAAGCCTCAAAAGCCAAAATCATCAAACAAAAGATCACAATCCAGCTGCGAATGATGAAATATTACAGTAATACGTTTTCAACATCTTAAATGTTTCACTTCATGTACAACTGAACTCTTTATTATGTATTATTTTATATTATGTTTTTTCCTTCTTATTTGTGGGTATTCTGATATTTATATGTATTTGGTGTTGAAATTTCTAGTGTGGAAAGGATTACTCTAAATCATGGAGGCCGTTTGGGGTTGTTTTTCCGAATGATCAAGTTCTTCAATATTCTCCATTCCTTCCCTTCCAAACCCAGTTCACTCTGGTCCATCTCTCTCCTCCATTTTCCCTCTATATCCCTTACCCAAATTCACTTATCCCCTTCCTTAAGTTGCAAATATTCAGCTTATGATGTTGTTCATAATCAACTATTACTGTTGTTTGCCTCAATCAAAAAATTTACAAAAAAATAAATAAATCTCATGAGATGGCGAATGGTGCCTCCAACAGTCTCAATGGAACTGGGGTTTACGGAGCTTGTGTAAAATACCATCGCAGACTGTGGGGGCATTTCAGTGACTTGCACCAGCATTTAAATGGAGGCTGATGGCACCCTCACTCACTACGTTATGATCTTTAAAGTGTTATTAATGAGAAGAGAAGGAGGGAACACAGAGTGGGAAGGAGACTGGACATCAGCGCTACGGAATATGTTGGTGCAATATATATAAAGATAATAATAATAATCATGGGAGGAAGCGAGCCAGCTTCATGGGGTTTGGGGACGGGCATCACAGGTGATGGAGAATGACTTGGACATCCCTTGAACATTAGATGCTAAATTTTGAAACCCAAGCCCTGAAGAAGTCATATGAGACAAAACACGTAGACTGTATATAAAGATTCTTACTACTCTTAGAAATTTACTATTTTTACTGCACTTAGTGATATTTGTGTGCCTGGCAAACTGTAATGTATATATGGTCTTCTGAAAAAAAAAATTGGGATAATTTTGTAGTAAGTTATAATATTAATGACTAAACTAAGTATAGTAACATAGGTATTATAATCTTCCAAGCATGAGATAACCTACAGACACATTTTTCACTAACTAATTATGTGAAAAGTACACATACCCCATATGACGTTCATTTCAAGGTTATCTGTTGTGATTGTGTCCATATCAGAGCATCACATGCTACACGTACAAACACATTCTTACAATAGGTTTTTTTTGCAGAGTCTTCTCCTGCCGTGTGCTGGATACAAAACCTGTGCTGAAATAGCACAATCTTGCACTTGTCTGCCCACTATCTAGTCTGCACATTTTATCTACAATCTTGGCTTAATTAATTTCCAATACAGCCCTTTGCTGATCCCAGGTGTTTTTTGGAGTGGTTAATTGTGTTTATCCCTATCAAATATTCTACCTTCCAGATTTAGATCATGACCATAACCAGATTTCTCACTAGGCCAACTAGGCAGCTGTTGCACCTCATTTCATACTTGAAAATCCTCCTTGGTATAAAGAAGGAAATAGTGCAGACTCTCTGCTAGGAGACGAACTCCAGGAACTAGAGAGTTACAAGAGGGAGGAAGCTGCTGTGATTTGGGGTGCCAGAGATGTAAATCCAGCCCTGACCATGACCATTTGTTCTTGCATGCATAGCAGTTGCAGTTACTAGGATAGCATTGACAGTATGGATATTATTTACAGTTTAATATGTTGTTTGCTTTATGGCTAAGAGAGGCATAATATGTTTTAAAATCATATAGGGACACAAACAGAGCAATAAAACAATATTTTAATGCTCATTTTGCTATTAGCCTATTACAGTAAATGTTTGTGGTGGAACAATGGCTTCTCCCTACAGTCCTTAGTGTACAACTTATAAGTATTTTATTTTTCAAAGAATATTTGTGTGTTTTCAATCAATAGATGTTTGTTTTACTGTAACGTCATTTAGCTTATGGTATGCAAAAGAGTGACAGAGGCCTCCACCATAAAGGTGCTAAGAAACAGGTAGGAGTTAATAAAGAATGAAGAGATTGTAAATATTGCAATTTAAATACTTGTGTCCACAGAAAATGATAGAATGAGTGTTTCCTGGCACTGAGCATGCATTGGATATAAGTGTTTGCTTTGCAGAGCGTGCCCTGAGAGTGTTTGCATTAGTGTGTGTGCTTTATGGGACGGGCTCTCTGTGCTCTTACAATACAAATGATCTCACAGCAAATGATATCTTCAAAACTGCTAATCAATGTCACTATAACTAGTGTGAAACTTAATTATACATACATTATGGGCGAGATGCTGTAATCAGACATTACTGTAAGTGCTAACTGCACATTTTATCTAACCTATGGTAAAAGAGCACTGTTGTTTTTTAGTTGGTTTTAAATTATATAGTAACAAGTAAACAGTATTTACATGTGCAAGGTGCTTCAGGAACTCTGAAAAGTAAGCAGTTATTTTATAGAGATCTTGGAATTCTGAGCAATAAATTATTTTTTGAATTATTTTTAGACATTTAAATGTGAACATAAATGTACTATTTATTTACTGTACTCTGTATGGTGGAGGCTTCTCTCTCTCTTTGGCTCACCATAAGCTAAATGGTGTTGTGGCTAATACCATTCCCACAAAAGCTTAGGTACCAGCCCCAAACGGATGAGATCCATTTAAGATTGAAACAGCTGTCTGTTGGTAGGTCGCCTAACGTGCATAATTCATCCTATACTATGCTATAAAGCTGTGTAATACAGCAGACATGTGCATTGGATGAAAGAGTGAAAATGCACTGTGGACTTATTTGCATATCCCTGCCCAGTGTCCCACAGTGCAGTGCAATAACTGTATTTCTTGGAATTCTGGGCAGGAAATACGTTTTTTTTACTTATTATTAGACATTCAAATGTGAACAGAGTTGTGCTATTTATTTACTGTACTCTGTATGGTGGAGGCCTCTGTCACTCTTTTGCATACCATAAGCTAAATGACGTTACAGTAAAACAAACATCTATTGATTGAAAATACACAAATATTCTTTGAAAGATAAAATACTTATAAGTTGTACACTAAGGACTGTAGGGAGAAGCCATTGTTCCACCACAACCATTTACTGTAATAAGCTAATAGCAAAATGAGCATTAAAATATTGTTTTATTGCTCTGTTTGTGTCCCTATATGATTTTAAAACGTATTATGCCTCTCTTAGCCATAAAGCAAACAACATTTTAAACTGTAAAGAATATCTATGCTGTCAATACTATCCTAGTAACTGCAACTGCTATGCATGCAAGAACAAATGGTCATGATCAGGGCTGGATTTACATCTCTGGCACCCCAAGGCACAGCAGCTTCCTCCCTCTTGTAACTCTCTAGTTCCTGGAGTTCGTTGCCTAGCAGAGAGTCTGCACTATTTCCTTCTTTATACCAAGGAGGATTTTCAAGTATGAAATGATGTGCAACAGCTGCCTAGTTGGCCTAGTGAGAAATCTGGTTATGGTCATGATCTAAATCTGGAAGGTAGAATATTTGATAGGGATAAACACAATTAACCAATTCAAAAAACACCTGGGATCAGCAAAGGGCTGTATTGGAAATTAATTAAGCCAAGAATGTAGATAGGTAGATAAAATGGGCAGAGTAGATGGTGGGCAAACAAGTGTATGATTGTGCTATTTCAGCACAGGTTTTGTATCCAGCACACGGCAGGAGAAGACTCTGCAAAGAAACCTATTGTAAGAATTTGTTTGTACGTGTAGCATGTGATGCTCTGATATGGACACAACCACAACAGATAACCTTGAAATGAATGTCATATGGGGTATGTGTACTTTTCACATAATTAGTTAGTGTAAAATGTGTCTGTAGGTTATTTCATGCTTGGAAGATTATAAAACCTATGTTACTATACTTAGTTTAGCTGAGTCATTGATATTATAACATACTACAAAATAATCCCAAACTTTTTTTTCCAAAGACCATATATACATTACAGTGTAGTGTAGACCGCTTAGTATATTTCCTGTCTGTTCATTTACTGTGAGATCTATGCAATACTAGAGTATAGCATGGGTATTTAGAAAAGGTAAAAGTGTATTCAGCCTTTTAAGACCTTCTCTGATCTACCTAATATGTGACTTACTTGATAATTAATTGGTAATTGTTAAATGATCCAGATGAAGGCAAACAGAAGAAAACTCACAGAAACATTGCCAATTGTCGCATAAGGGGAAAATAACGTAAAATTCTTTCCTGACCCCATAGACTATCAATTCGATTCCTCCCTGGATCAATACTCATTCTTCTCTAGTTTTCCAGGATAACTCTTTATTCAAAAATATATCCACCCCTTTTTAAAGTTATCTATCACAACTGCTGTCCCCACCTCCTTTGGTAGAGAATTCCACAGATTAACCACCTTTACTGTGAAGAACCCTTTTCTTTCTTTACGGTGGAATCCTTTTTCCTCTAACCTCAAAGGATGTCCTCTTGTCAGTTGAAAACCTCTTGGCACAAAAAGTTCACTTGACAATGCTTTATACTGACCCTGGGTGTATTTATATAAGGTAATCATATCCCCTCTTAGATGTCTTTTTTCTAGAGAAAATAAGCTTAATTTGGTTAGTCTTTCTTCATATCTTAGCCCCTCCATTCACCATATTAGTTTTGTTGCCCTTCTCTGTACTTTTTCCAGCTCTAAAATGTCCTTTTTAGGAAGTGGTGCCCCAAATTGTCCTCCATATTCCAAATGAGGGCGTACTAAGAATTTGTATAGTGGCAGAATTATATTTGCTCCCCTTGCTTCTATATCCTTCTTAATACATGCTAATATTTTATTAGCCTTTGCAGCTGCTTCTTGGCATTGAGCACTGTTACCTAGGTGGTTGTCCACAAGCACTCCCAAATCCCTTTCAATATCTGATACACCTAGATTTGCTCCATTAAGATTATACATTGCATGGCTATTTTTCCTTCCCAGATGCATAACTTTACATTTACTTGTATTAAATCTCATCTGCCAATTCGATGCTCATTACTCTAATTTATGCAAATCCCTTTTGGTGGGAAAGTACATCATTATCTGATTTAATTACCTTGCACAACTTAGTGTTATCAGCAAAAATGGAGACAATACTTTCCAATCCTACTTCTAAGTCATTAATAAGTATGGTAAAAAGGCGAGGATCTAATACTGAACCCTGAGGAACCCCACGTATCACATTAGTCCAATCAGAGTATGTTCCGTTTACAACAACCCTTTGCTTCCTGCCTTTTAGCAAGCTCTCAACCCATGAGCAAATATTAACTGCAATTCCTGTATCCCTTAGTGTAATGATATAGGAATCAAAAGGTTGTGGAGACCAGCAGCCAAGGTCAGCAATAATCCAGTTCAGCAACTTGTAGGTGAAACAGGAACAATCTTTATTGAAGTGATCAGGAACCACACAATAATCTGGCAAGGTACATTGACAGGAAGTGCCTTATATAGGCCAAGGACCAGACACCTGACCAGGCACAGCTGAAGAGACTTAGGCACTGATACAATTGCTAGCAGAGTCAAGGTTATCAGATCTCAATGAAATTCACAAAGGCGGGCTGGCGCAGTGGTAGGGAAGAGGTATAGCAGCCTGGGGACCAGGGTTCAAAACCCAGCAGAGTCAATTCCTCACATTACCCCCGCCTCTATAGGTGCAGCCTCTGGATGCCCTATTACACGATTTAGCAGGGTACTGCACATGGAAAGACCGAAGAAGGTCAGGAGCGTGAATATTGTCCGCTGGTTCCCACGAACTATCCTCCTCACCATAGCCTTTCCAACGCACCAGATACTGAAGCTTGTTGCAGAAGATCCTGGAGTCCAGAATTTTCTCCACCTCGTATTCATCCTCACCATCCCCGAGGACTGGAGGTGGGGCAGGCAGGGCTTGGCCAGGGAAAGTGTTTGCATGGAAAGGTTTCAGCAGTGCAACGTGAAACACCGGATGTATTTTCATGGAATCTGGAAGTTGCAAACGAAAAGTGACAGCATTGATCTGAGCGATGATCTCAAAAGGTCCAATGAACCTCTGACCCAATTTATGAGAAGGAACCCTAAGCTTAAGATTCCTTGTTGACAGCCAAACCTTGTCACCAACATGATAAACTGGAGCCTCCGTTCTATGCCTATCAGCAGCTCTCTTGTAACATTCCTGAGCCTTCGAAAGAGTCTCCTTCAACAGGTCTTGGGAATCCCGTGAAGTGGTTAGCCGATCAGTGACTGCAGGAATGGAAGTAGTAATTGGGAGACTCACTAGAAAGGTTGGATGGTAACCATAGTTGGCAAAAAATGGGCTCAAAGAAGTGGAGCAGTGTTGGGCATTGTTATAGGCAAACTCCGCCGTGGGTAGAAAATCCAGCCAGTCATCCTGCAGGTAACTAATATAGCACCGCAAATATTGTCTGGTTGGTTCGCTCAGTCTGTCCATTACTTTGTGGATGAAAAGCTGACGACAGATTTACATTAATACCTAGATTAGAACAAAAATGTTTCCAAAAACGAGATGTAAACTGTACTCCCCTGTCAGAAACTACTTCATCAGGCACTCCATGCAAGCGAAATATTTCACGAATAACCAGGTCAGCCGTCTGTTTAGCTGAAGGGAGACCACGAGCTGGTATGAAATGACCCATCTTAGTTAACCTGTCCACAACAACAAGAATGGTAGTGTGTTCCTTAGAGGGAGGTAGTTCCACAATAAAGTCCATGGATATAGATCCCCAGGGACGATGAGGAATCGGAAGAGGCTGAAGCAAGCCAACAGGGGATGAGAGAGGAGTCTTATGTCTGGCACATACATCACAAGAGGACACATACTTCTTAACATCCTCATAATACTTGAGCCACCAAAAGGATCGGGCGAGTAGCTCTTGTGTCTTTCGGATTCCTGGATGACCTGCTGGTTTTGAGTCATGGTAGAGACGTAAAAGGTCCAGTCGCACTGACTCCGGAACAAACAGACGTTGTTGAAAAATCCAAAACCCATTAAGCATAGTCATATGGAGATCACGAGGAGGATCACAAAGAACTGGGTCTTCAGCATAGCCCTTTTTAATGCGAGACATCAGATCAGAAGGAAATGTGATTCCTATAAATATATCCTCCGGCAAGATGGTGGTCTTGGTTACAGCTATTCTAGACAAGGCATCCGCCTTACCATTCTTGGAGCCAGGACGGTATGTAATCAAAAAATTAAACCTCGAGAAGAATAGGGACCAGCGCGCTTGTCTGGCTGACAGTCTCTTAGCTGATCGAATACATTCCAGATTTTTGTGATCTGTGAGGACAGTAATTGGATGGATGGCTCCCTCCAAGAGATGTCTCCATTCGGTGAAGGCAGCTTTCATAGCCAATAGTTCTTTGTTCCCTATGTCATAGTTTCTTTCTGCTGGCACCATCTGGCGGGAATAGAAGGCGCACGGATGTAACAGCATCTTAGGTCCAGTCCTTTGAGACAGTATAGCACCAACAGCTGAATCAGAAGCATCAACTTCCACAATAAATGGTAATTCCGGCTGAGGATGTACCAGGAAGGGGGCAGATGTAAACAGAGTCTTTAATCGGGAAAATGCGGTATCAGCCTTATCGGACCACTGAAAAGGAGTCCCTTTACGTGTAAGTTCAGTGATCGGTGTAATAACGGCAGATTCATTCTTAATGAAACGCCTGTAAAAATTGGCAAACCCCACAAATCTCTGAATATCTTTTTCATTCTTGGGGATGGGCCAGTCCAGCACAGCTTTAATTTTACTTGCGTCCATAGTTAAACCTTTGGGAGTTATTACATACCTCAGGAATTGAATTTCTGTTTGTTCAAACTCACATTTTTCCAGTTTAATGTATAGGTGGTGGGTACGAAGGCGCTCCAGAACTATACGGACATCTTTTCTGTGGTTTTCAAGATTATCAGAAAATATTAGGATATCATCCAAATATGCCACAACAAACTGATCCAGGAGATCTCGTAGTACATCATTGATAAGATGCTGGAAAGTTGCAGGGGCATTACACAGCCCAAATGGCATTACTAGATATTTGTAATGCCCGTACCTGGTTGTGAAAGCTGTTTTCCATTCATCATTTGGTCTTATGCGAACCAGATTATATGCCCCCCGAAGATCAAGCTTCGTAAATATTTTGGCTGAGCGAAGTTTCTCCAAAAGTTCAGGAATGAGAGGCAAGGGGTAGCGGTTTTTAACAGTGATGTTATTAATGTCCCTGTAATCAACGCATGGCCGTAGGCTGCCATCTTTCTTTTCTACAAAGAATATAGGAGCTCCTGCTGGAGAAGTTGATGGTCGAATAAAGCCTTTGGCAAGATTTTCTTATAAGTATTCACGAAGAGCTTTCAATTCAGGCTCAGAAAGGGAATATATATGGCCAAATGGGATAGCAGCCCCAGGCAACAGCTCTATTGGGCAATCATAAGGCCTGTGGGGTGGAAGCTGATCAGCATTCTTCTTATCACAGACATCTGCAAAATCCCAATATTGTAGAGGAAGCTTAGTCAAGTTTGTAGCAACCATTTCATTAATTGTTGTGGCAACAGGTGTAACCTTAGATGGTTGACAATTCATTAAGCAGTGTTCTGAAGGAAAGGACAAAGTTCTGATCTTCCAATCAATCTGTGGGTTATGCAGAGCAAGCCAAGGTACCCCCAAAATCACTGGAAACTGTGTTGAGGAAATTAGGTGGAAAGATATAGTCTCATGGTGATTCACTTCCAGAGTCAACTTTAAGGGCACAGTCTCATGTGTAACCGGGCCTTACGTAAGTGGAGAACCGTCTACTGTCTCCATTAACACAGGTGAAGAATTAGGGATAGACTGAATTATATTTCCTGCTGCAAATTTAATGTCCATAAAGTTTCCGCCTTCTCCAGAATCTATCATAGCTGTAGCTGAAATTTTACGATCACCACATTGCAACGTGATAGGCACCAAAAAATGAGGATGTTGAGACACAACACAAGGGTTGTGTGACAGAATCCAGTTGATCTGAAATCTGGCATTGGTGTCGAATCTATGCACCCTCAGCAGCCATAGCTATTGTTCTTTTGGATTTGCTAGGGCAATTGATGGCATAGTGCCCTGCACTACCACAATACAGGCATAAATTGTGAGTGCGTCGCCACTGTTTTTCTTCATTGGATAATTGCCCTCTTATTAGATTTACCTGCATAGCCTCTGGCTCAGCGTCTGTAGGTGTTTGTGGGGTCGGAGTAGAAATTCTTGAATAGGAAATAGGAGTAGCACTTGGTCTAAAAGAGCCCTGTCTTTCCAATCTTCTTTCAGACAGTCTCCGATCAATACGGATAGCCAAACGCACAAATGCATCAAAGTCAGCAGGAAGATCAACACAAGCTAGCTCATCTTTTATAGCTTCTGAGAGACCTTTTCTGAAGTGGAACCTCTGGGCTGATCAGTGGAGCGTCTGTCTAGCATTATAGTCTGGTCTGTAGGCATCCTGAACAAATTGAGCGGGTTAGAAGTTTACTGGCACTATTGACTTTGTGGCCATTGTACAAGTGACTTTTGTTGAAAAAATGTATACCCAGCCTTTAATCCATCAAACAGCTCTAATAGCCTACTTAGCATTGGCCTGGAGGGGCTTGATGTCCTAGTGGATTACCTACGCCTATGTTTTTGGTTGTATGGATACTGTAGCGGAACCCATCACTGTTTTACCCTGTTTTATGATTATTATGGTTAAAATATGATCCTACTCTATGTATGTTGGTTGATGCTCTGCAGAATATTGTCCCAGACATTTACAGCTACTTGGCATGGGAGATAATCTTGTTACAGCGACTCTGCATAAGATAACGGAAGTCTATTGTATACAGTGTTTTCATTCTCAGATAAGAACAAAGAAGTGTAATTGAATCAATGTCTGATTGTATCAAAGTTGCCAGGGAGGTGTGACCCCCCTATTGTTCTCTTTATGTGTATTGTGTGTGGCCAAATATGGGCATGTGTATTGCCTGTGGCCAAAGAGATGTATATATATTTCTGCAATAACAAAATAAAGTCAGTATTCATTTGACTCCCAAATTGTGTGTCGTCCAATATGGGAGGTCGGGGATGGTGAAACTCTAGTGCCTCTTGGGTATTTTATCGTATACCAGCGGAGATTTTGGACTGCGTGTTCCTGCTCCGTTACATTTGTTGGCAAGTGGCGGGATTGTTCCCACGGTCAGAAGGACAGCTACAGGAGACACCATTCCGGGGAGTACAAATTGAGGGCAACGCTAGTATCCGTACAGCGCCCCTGGCTACAGCAGGATGGAACCAGCTAGTTTTCAGACAGCGTTCCATCATGAGGAGGAGGAGGCGGCCGCGGACTACAGGGATGCAGACAGAAAGGAACTCATGGTTACAGTACCTCGTATTACCCCACAGAATGAGTTTGGAAGAGAACTCCAAAGCAGACTGGCCTTTTTCCCAGGTACGCTTCCCATGAAAACCTTGGAATGGTTAATGACAGATGTCCACAAATTCATAATGGAAAAGCAGCGGGCACGGGAGCGGTCCATCTTGGGAGCTGCTAACACACCTCCCACCATTAACCCCCCCCCAGCACTGCGTCCGGGTGGTGGGAACTACCAAACCCCTGCACGGTACATCAGGTGCCACACGTGTAACCAGCAGGGTCACATACAGAGAGACTGTCCCAGAAACAGAAACCGCTCCACGTGGAATACTCCAACTAATTCCCCTCCCCAGCGACAGTGTGTACCCCAGGGAGCTGAAGGTGTCGTCCTTCCTCCCCAGCAGCAGTGTGTACCCCAGGGGGCCGAAGGTGTCGTTCTTCCCCCCCAGCGCCAGTGTGTACCCCAGGGAGCCGAAGGTGTTGTCCTTCCTCCCCAGCGGCAGTGTGTTCCCCAGGGAGCCGAAGGTGTCGTCCTTCCTCCCCAGTGGCAGTGTGTACCCCAGGGGGCCGAAGGTGTCATCCTTCCCCCCCAGCAGCAGTGTGTACCCCAGGGAGCTGAAGGTGTCGTCCTTCCTCCCCAGCAGCAGTGTGTACCCCAGGGGGCCGAAGGTGTCGTCCTTCCCCCCCAGCGCCAGTGTGTACCCCAGGGAGCCGAAGGTGTTGTCCTTCCTCCCCAGCGGCAGTGTGTTCCCCAGGGAGCCGAAGGTGTCGTCCTTCCTCCCCAGCGGCAGTGTGTACCCCAGGGGGCCGAAGGTGTCATCCTTCCCCCCCAGCAGCAGTGTGTACCCCAGGGAGCTGAAGGTGTCGGCCTTCCCCCCCAGCGGCAGTGTGTACCCCAGGGAGCAGAAGGGGCCGTCCTTCCTCCCCAGCGGCAGTGTGAACCCCAGGGGGCAGAAGGTGTCATCCTTTCCCCCCAGCGGCAGTGTGTACCCCAGGGAGCTGAAGGTGTCGTCCTTCCTCCCCAGCGGCAGTGTTTACCCCAGGGAGCTGAAGGTGTCGGCCTTCCCCCCCAGCGGCAGTGTGTACCCCAGGGAGCTGAAGGTGTCGTCCTTCCTCCCCAGCGGCAGTGTGTACCCCAGGGAGCTGAAGGTGTCGGCCTTCTCCCACAGCGGCAGTGTGTACCCCAGGGAGCAGAAGGGGCCGTCCTTCCTCCCCAGCAGCAGTGTGAACCCCAGGGGGCAGAAGGTGTCGTCCTTTCCCCCCAGCGGCAGTGTGAACCCCAGGGAGCAGAAGGGGCCGTCCTTCCTCCCCAGCAGCAGTGTGAACCCCAGGGGGCAGAAGGTGTCGTCCTTTCCCCACAGCGGCAGTGTGAACCCCAGGGGGCAGAAGGTGTCGTCCTTCCCCCCCCAGCGGCAGTGTGTACCCCAGGGAGCAGAAGGTGTCGACCTTCCTCCACAGCGGCAGTGGGTACCCCAGGGGGCCAAAGGTGTCGTCCTTCCCCCCCAGCGGCAGTGTGAAACACAGGGGGCAGAAAGTGTCGTCCTTCCCCCCCAGCGACAGTTTACCCTAACCAGGGGAGACACCAATCTCCCAGACGGCGCAGATGGGACCGTGGTCTCTGCGCCCACAGCTTGTCCAGATCCCCAACTACCGTCACTGGGACAACCGGAGGAGGGGGTAAGTACAAATTCCCCTCCCCAGCTAACTTCTAATGTGGCCCCAGGGTTAACAGAGGAAATGTTAACCCCCACTGACCCCCACGTTTCCCTGGCTACTGAGCCGGAATATGTCCCAAGTACCCCAGCAGAAGAGCTGACAGCGGGGCAGAGTGCAGTCGGCCTCTGCCCTCCCTTTGTCCCTTGTACAGAGCAGGAGGTCCTGCAGGTTATACCAGCAGAAGAGCTGGCATCAGGGCAGAGTGCCGCTGGCCTCTGCCCCTCAAGTCCCCTCAGCGTGTTGCACCATCACCCCAGCAAAATATCCACGTGCCTGTTTAGACTTCCCCCCAAAGGGGAGATGTGTGACGAAGTGCCCTTCGCCACTTTGGCTTGGAGAGGACTGTTTGCCAGCCTCCTGCCCTGCGACTATGGCCCTGGTACATATTGCCCTTTGGAACCAGTGTTCGGCCATACCAGAGTGTATGTCACTCATTCTGGCCCTTTACATAAAGGGGGTCATTCTGTACTTGCCCTGTGGGAGCGGTGATACCCCAGATAGCTATGCCATGGAGCCCATTCATATGATGAAAGACTATGGGAAAGACTTTAGCTACTTGGCAATTGAACTGTGTGAAGAGGATCTGAGCGCTATTCGGTAGTTTTTCCGCTCAGATCCCAGCTATCTGGGGATATGGGAAATGTGAGTAAATGTGAATTGCAGTAATGCTGATGGGTTGTCAAACTAGAGAATTGACCAACAAATACTTTTGTCCGGACATCCCCAGGCCGATCCGTCGGGATCAGACCGTGTATGCCGGCTTTTTGTCACGGGGGAGGTGTGTAGCGGAACCCATCACTGTTTTACCCTGTTTTATGATTATTATGGTTAAAATATGATCCTACTCTATGTATGTTGGTTGATGCTCTGCAGAATATTGTCCCAGACATTTACAGCTACTTGGCATGGGAGATAATCTTGTTACAGCGACTCTGCATAAGATAACGGAAGTCTATTGTATACAGTGTTTTCATTCTCAGATAAGAACAAAGAAGTGTAATTGAATCAATGTCTGATTGTATCAAAGTTGCCAGGGAGGTGTGACCCCCCTATTGTTCTCTTTATGTGTATTGTGTGTGGCCAAATATGGGCATGTGTATTGCCTGTGGCCAAAGAGATGTATATATATTTCTGCAATAACAAAATAAAGTCAGTATTCATTTGACTCCCAAATTGTGTGTCGTCCAATATGGGAGGTCGGGGATGGTGAAACTCTAGTGCCTCTTGGGTATTTTATCGTATACCAGCGGAGATTTTGGACTGCGTGTTCCTGCTCCGTTACAGATACTATATTGTAAAAAGCTTTAAATCTGCCTTAACCAAACAATTATTCTACTTGACCCTGGTGGGGAGGGGCATGATATTGTATAGGACAGACACTGTCTTTTGAGATACTTGATTTAGGCCCAAATATACCACGGAGCCTTTAAGAATTTATGGAAAGTAATAGGTGGAGTGCGTATACATAATTTTTATATACAAATCATGGATCCATAGAGACACTTCACCTTTGATAAATGAGCAGATTAAGCATATAGTGGGATTCCATAAAACTTTGGCCAGACCATATTCCCATCTGATACATGGTCCCAATTCAGTAGTTACCAAGCTCTGCTAGAGAAGTAAGCAGAAGAGGAATCAATGGTTCTGTGGCATTTAGAGAACAAGCCCCATTGCTGCAATAACAAAACAAGCTAGCTCTGTATTAAAACTAGAGCTTATAAAACCTATTATAGTGAGACCACCTAAGAATAGCCGTTGGCTAATTTATGAAATCACAGATAATAAGTAAGGTGGCAGAGTGCACCATAGGCGGTCTTCATTAGAGCACACGGAGGAGATAAAGAAGTCAAAATGTCAAGTAAATCAAAAAGCAAGGATAAAAAAAATGCACCTCAGAAAATTCCACCTATTTTCTCCCTGAAAATTATTCCAGCAAATAAATCGCATAATGAATCTCAAATAAATGTGAATGATAACAACCAAAGTAAGGTGAGCAATAATGGTTCATCAGATCTTAATGACTCAGGTATAACAATAAACAGTAAAAATGAGAGAAATCATGACAGGATGACAAATTAAACTGTCTACTGATTTTAAAGAACAAATAGGTGAGAACTATAAAGCCAATAAAGGAAATACACTCCAGAATTGAGGAACTAGAGGACAATTTGGAAAATCTCATTAAAGATCCTAACTCAGTTATAACACAACATCTTTAGAAAGAAAAGTAGTTGACCTTGAATATAAAATAACTAATTTTGAAAATAGAACTAGAAGGAAAAACCTGAGATTAAAGGGAATGCCTGACTCTGTTTTGGATCATGAGTTTACAAAATATATCATTGATTTCTTGTCTACTTTAGTTCCAAGATGTATTCAAGATAGAAACATCCTGGACTACAGGACCCCAATGCCTTACAGATCATCAAGTTCACAAGAGACACTATGGTTAGATTTGATGGTATCTCCGACAAGGAGGATATTATGAAGATAAGTTCTAAACAAAGAGCTTTCCAGGCTCCATACAAGGATATCCAAATATTTTCAGATATATCATCTGCTCCAATAATAAAGAAGAAAAAGTACAAATGGAGATTCCTGGGAGGCCTTCTGATACTTAAAGATTCCTACTGGCATAAAATCGCGTCAGTTGAGGAGGGAGAAAACCTCCTAAAGAAATGGGACATAGCAATAGAGAAAAGGCAGAAGGCAAAGTTGAATACAGATCTGATATCAAAAATTCCTGAATGGCAATTGGTTAAATAATGTGATGTAAAATTGAGTTTTGAGGGGTAAAAATGTTATTGTACTTAAGTGTAGAATTATGGTTACTTTATTGACAAAGATCCAGTTTAAAGTTGGTTTCATCTGTGACAAAGTATTAAGAATTATTTTTTGAGAAATCTCTGACTTACAGTAGTGGGATTTAATATTTTAGAAATCTGTAACACTGTTAGACTTCATCATTATATTTATATGCAGTGGCTGAATTATCTAACCTAAAGGTTTAATCTTTTTCTCACTTTTCTTTTTTAGTAAGAAGGTATATAACACAGTGGGGACTAATAAGAAGTAGATTGTAGTTTTAGAGACCTATGCACTCAATATTAAAGTAGTTGTTAGAAAACAAAATCTGGTTAAAGAAATTAGTTTTGTTTAGACACAAGAATTTTACAAATAACGTATTTGACATATATTAGTCAATTTATTTCTTATGTACACCAAACATATATATCATATTCACATTTGATTAAAGAAACAATGTTCACTTACATTTTTCATATAGTACTAGTTTTGGAAAATAGTAAAAATAAGCACTTGAAAGATACACCATATTTATAATAGGAACCACAGTTTACTAGTACGCAAAACACTACGATTTTTCTGCCTTTACAGCGTATATAATTTAAGTACTAATAGAAAGGGTAGAATAGATATTTTACACTTTATATATAACTTAAAGATAATGACACAGTATCGGTGTTAGCCAACTGGTTAGAATTTTGTAAAAGTTGAAAATAACATTTTACATTTGTATTTTACACTAGATCAGTTACAAGGAATTCTGGCCCTCCCCTCTAGGGCCCTTTTTGGGTGCCCAAGTAACCACCTCGTTTCTATACATTGGCGTAATATCCCTGTAAGACTAAATTGCCCAAGAGATCTAACGCAATAAGTAGTGTGAATGCCTAGCTATTGGATATCTATACATGAGAGGACCTCCTATATCTATTCGACCATCCCCTTTAAGAAATATCTCGGAGTGGGCAGTCATACTAGATTAAATAAATATAGAGATGGGGATTAAAGTAATATCCCAAAATGCAAGGGGTCTGAATACCCCTTACAAAAGAAGGATTGCTCTCGCAAGCTTTGTTAAGGAGAACTCAGATATCGTACTCCTTCAAAAGACATATTGGAAGGAAGGTAAATCCCCCATGTTTTTTGGTAGACATTTTACTGAACCAATTACATCATCTCATAGATCAAAATCAAGGGGAGCAGCCATCTTATTTTATATAAAGGTGAGTATATATGAACATCATAACATCCTGGATAAAGAGGGTAGAACTATTATTTGGCAGGAGAAGGTAAATTAAGAAATATATACTATCGCAAACTTATATTTACCATATCTCAATCAGATAAAAAATCTGAGGAAAACCCTAAAACAAATAAATCAGATTAAAAAAGGGAGGATAATAATAGGGGGTGATTTTAATATGTTAATTGATCCAACAATGGACAGATTAGTCCTTAACAGGGGAACATGAATCCCAGATACCTTAATAAGGATTGCAAAACAATTTTCATTAGAAATCCCTAAAAATGGGCTCTACGATGTATGGAGATCCTTTAATTCAGAGGTAAAGGAGTATACTTATTTTTCAAGAAGACACCAATGCTATACTCGTATAGATTACTTTCTGACATCCTATCCAAGATAGGAGACATCTTGTGGTCAGACCACTCTATGATAAGTTTGACCTTGGAAGACTCACTAGATTTATTTAAAGAGAGTAAAAAGAGGAAACCAACAGCTTTTTTGCAATCAATACAAAATCGGTTGCTCTCTCTCTCTCTTATCTCTCTCTCATCTCTCTCATCTCTCTCTCTCTCTTATCTCTCTCTCATCTCTCTTATCTCTCTCTCATCTCTCTCATCTCTCTCTCTCTCTTATCTCTCTCTCATCTCTCTCATCTCTCTCTCTCTCTTATCTCTCTCTCATCTCTCTTATCTCTCTCTCATCTCTCTCATCTCTCTCTCTCTCTTATCTCTCTCTCATCTCTCTCATCTCTCTCTCTCTCTTATCTCTCTCTCATCTCTCTTATCTCTCTCTCATCTCTCTCATCTCTCTCTCTCTCTCTCTCACACATCTCTCTCTCTCTCTCTTATCTCTCTCTCATCTCTCTTATCTCTCTCTCTCATCTCTGTCATCTCTCTCTCTCACACATCTCTCTCATCTCTCTTATATCTCTCTCATCTCTCTCTCATCTCTCTTATCTCTCGCTCTCTCTCATCTCTCCCATCTCTCTTATATCACTCTCATCTCTCTCTCATCTCTCTCACTCTCTGTCTCTCATCTCTATCTCTCTCTCAACTCTCTCATGTCTCTCTCATCTCTCTCTAACCTCCCCCCTCTCTCCCTCTCCCTCTCTCTCTCTCACTCATCTCTCTCATCTCTCTTATCTCTCTCTTATCTCTTTCTCATCTCTCTCTCATCTCCCCCTCTCTCTCCCACTCTCTCTCATCTCTCTCTCATCTCTCTTATCTCATCTCTATCTCTCTCTCAACTCTCTCATGTCTCTCTCATCTCTCTCTCTCTAATCTCTCCCCTCTCTCCCTCTCTCTCTCTCACTCATCTCTCTCATCTCTCTTATCTCTCTCTCTCTCTCTCTCTCTCTCTCTCTCTCACACTCATCTCTCTCATCTCTCTTATCTCTCTCTCTCTCTCTCTCACTCGTCTCTCTCATCTCTCTTATTTCTCTTTCTTTCATCTCTCTCATCTCTCTTATCTCTCTCTCATCTCTCTCTCATCTCTCTTATCTCTCTCTCTCTCATCTCTCTCATCTCTCTTATCTCTCTCTCATGTCTTTTATCTCTCTATCTCTCTCTCTCATCTCCCCCTCTCTCTCCCTCTCTCTCTCATCTCTCATCTCCCTCTCTCTCTCATCTCTCTCTCATCTCCCCCTCTCTCCCTATCTCTTTCATCTCTCTCTCTCTCCCTCTCTCTCCCTCATCTCTCTCATTTCTCTTATCTCTCTCTCATCCCCCCCCTCTCTCTCTCTCTCTCACTCATCTCTCTCATCTCTCTCTCTCTCATCTCTCTGTCTCTCATCTCTCTGTCTCTCATCTCTCCCCTCTCTCTCCCTCTCTCTCTCGTCTCTCTCTCATCTCTCTCTTATCTCTCTGTCTCTCATCTCCCCCCTCTCTCTCATCTCTCTCACACTCATCTCTCTCATCTCTCTCTCTCATCTCCCCCTCTCTCTCTCTCACACTAATCTCTCTCATCTCTCTCATCTCTCTTATCTCTCTCTCATCTCCCCCCCTCTCTCCCCCTCTCTCTCTCTCTTTCATCTCTCTCACTCTCATCTCTCTCTCGTCTCTCTCAACTCTCTCTTATCTCTCTCTCATCTCCCCCCTCTCTCTCATCTCTCTCACTCTCATCTCTCTCTCATCTCTCATCTCTCTCTCTCATCTCTCTCTTATCTCTCTCTCATCTCCCCCCTCTCTCTCCCTCTCTTTCTCTCATCTCTCTCTCTCATCTCTCTCTCATCCCCCCTCTCTCTCCCTCTCTCTCTCGTCTCTCTCTCTCTTCTCTCTCTTATCTCTCTCTCATCTCCCCCTCTCTCTCATCTCTCTCTCTCTCATCTCTCTCTCTCATCTCTCTCTCATCCCCCCTCTCTCTCCCTCTCTCTCTCGTCTCTCTCTCTCTTATCTCTCTCTCATCTCCCCCTCTCTCTCATCTCCCCCTCTCTCTCTCTCTCACTCATCTCTCTCATCTCTCTTATCTCTCTCTCATCCCCCCTCTCTCTTCCTCTCTCTCTCTCATCTCTCTCTCTCATCTCTCTCTCATCCCCCCTCTCTCTCCCTCTCTCTCTCGTCTCTCTCTCTCTTCTCTCTCTTATCTCTCTCTCATCTCCCCCTCTCTCTCATCTCTCTCACTCTCATCTCTCTCATCTCTCTCTCTCATCTCCCCCTCTCTCTCTCACTAATCTCTCTCATCTCTCTTATCTCTCTCTCATCTCCACTCCCTCTCTCTCCCTCTCTCTCTCTCACTCATCTCTCCCATATCTCTCTTATCTCTCTCTCATCTCCCCTCTTTCTCATCTCTCTCACTCTCATCTCTCTCATCTCCGCCCTCTCTCTCACTCTCATCTCTCTCATCTCCCCCCCCTCTCTCTCTCATCTCTCCTTCTCATCTCTCCCTCTCTCTCTCATCTCCCCCCCCCTCTCTCTCTCTCATCTCTCTTTCTCATCTCTCCCTCTCTCTCTCTCTCTCTCATCTCCCCACTCTCTCACATCTCTCTCTTATCTCTCTCTCTCTCTCTCTCTCTCTCTCTCTCTCTCTCTCTCATCTCTCCCATCTCTCTCTCATCTCTCTCTCATCTCCCCCTCTCTCTCCCTCTCTCTCATCTCTCTCATCTCTCTCCCCCTCTCTCTCACCCCCCTCTCTCCCTCTCTCCCTCTCTCTCTCTCTCTCTCATCTCTCTCTCATCTCTCTCTCATCTCTCTCTCTCATCTCTCTCTCATCTCCCCCCTCTCCCCCCCCCCTTCCTCTCTCTCTCATCTCTCTCTCTCTCATCAATAGTAATCAATATTGGAGGAGCTTTTGCTAGAGATCTAAATCCAGTCCTGATACAAGGACCTTCCCTAGAGAAGACTCTGATGCTGGGAAAGAAGGCACACAGAGGAGGAGATGGCAGAGGCAGAAATGGATAAATGAGACCAATGAACATGAGTCTGAGGGAGCTCAGAGGGGTAGTGGCTGACAGATGTGCCTGGTGTTCTGTGGTCCGTAGGGTCATGGAGAGATGGACATGACTAAATGAGTCTCCCTAAGGGTGAAAGGGGACTCCAGAAGTGGACCCCTTGCTCACTGTGCCTTAGGGAGTACAGCTACATCTAACTGACGAGGCCCATAAAGGCCGAAACGCGTCTGTGGGTTTGCTGTTTCTCCTGTTCAGGGTAGAATTGCCTGGTATTTCGGGGCTGGATCACTCGTCTGAGTGAGACCAGACTGATATACTACAGGATATTTCTCCCTGTGCTGGACACAAGAGGCCGCTCTCAGAGTGGGTTATCATGTCCATAGAACTGACCTAGTAAGGTTAGTCCGTTCTCTGATGAGCACCTCTGACTTTTTGATTTTGACTGAATGAGTAACAACAAAGACCAACGTTGGAAGCATTGCACAGAGTGAGCCAGACTTACACTATATTTGACCTCTATATATACAGGATCCTAAAATATAATACTTTAAAAAGCTGCAATCATCATAAAGGTGCATTTATACTGTCAATCTGGTTTCCTTGAGTACTATGAATTGATACTCTCCCTAATAATTATTCCCTCTCTTGGGAAATCCAATGGCGGAGGTTTGATTTGTTATTCATTTGAGCCGAGCCTGTGTTGAGTTATATTATAGGTCTTTTATTTCCTCCTATTTCTATTATGTCTGAAGCTCTACAAAGAAAAACAGCCGGTGGGATCCAATTCCATGATTTCCAGAAGCGGCCAGACTTGTTTGGGTTAGTGTTTCCATTAAGGACCCTCGGTAGCTCATTCACCTCGGCCAAAGGAAATATTTTTTTGGATATAAGTATGTGAAATAGTCGCACCACAAAAGTTTCCATTTGTCAGACAGCTATCAGTTTGTACCGTGATCCATTTCAGATTATGAGAGTGGTTCACAAAATTGGAAACCCACAGGAATGAAATTAGGAGCTTGGATTTCAGTTCCACAGGAATGAGCCTCCGAAACCTTTCAAGGAACTTTAAACAGAAACTGAGCCACCATGAATGGAAAGTTTTGGAAAGGATTGCAGTGTGTGCTTTTTACATCAGTCTCACCAAGAAAGTCAATAAGGAAACTTGAGGCGATGTCTGTGAGAATCATTGGATATAGTATTTGATTAAATTATATAAATGTTATACAATGGATACATCCAAATAGCTGTGTTTAATGGTTCCTTCCAGTAAGACTTGGTCACCCAGCCACTGACCATTGACTTGATTGGGTTCATTATGCTAAAATGTGTTTATGCCGGGCACAGTCCTGTATAATAATATAATAATATGACAAGTCAATTCTATTATAGTTGTTTAGTCGTTCAGTCATGTCCAATTCTCCTTGACCCTATGGACTGCTCCACACTACTTGACCATATGGACTGCTCCACACTACTCGCATCTTGTGTCTACTTGTGCTTATCCATAAGGTTTTCTTGGCAAGGATACTGGAGTGAGATGCCAGTTCCTTCTCCAGTGGACCTCTCTGCTATGACCTGTTCATCTTGGGTGATCCTACATGGTATAGCTCACAGCTTCATTTGGTACACAAACCCTTCACCAAGCCAAGGTTGCAATACAGAAGGGGCTATTATAATTACATTGTTACATAGTTATTGAGGTTGAAAAAAATAATTTTAGCCCATCAAGTTCACTCTTATTAGATCACGCCTGATCCTTGTAATATGCAGATTAGTTGTTAATTGATCCCGAAGAAGTAAACAGAACAAAAAAACATAAAAACTTTGTAAATTGTCTCAAAGGAAAAAAAAAAGAAAATTCCTTCCTGACCCCAGATACTGGTGATCGGATTCCTCCCTGGATTAATACTCTCTCTCTAATTATCCAGGATAGCCCTGAATACCATTTGTTTTCAAGTGTATATTGAAGTTTTATAGGAAGTGTAATTACACTGTAAACTGAGGAAAAAGAAAATATATTCACATGTATGTCATTGTATCCGATAATTTACACACACTTACTGTAATAGGCACAAAATCAGTGTACACATAGTAACCGATATCCACACTGATTGTTGTTGTTTAGTCGTTCAGTCATGTCTGACTCTTTGTGACCCTATGGACTGCACCACTCCAGGCACCTCTGTCCGCACCTGCACTTCTGGTTTCCATCAGGGTCATGTCCATTGCTTCAATAACCTCATCTATCCATCTCCACCTCTGCCTTCCCCTTGTCTGAGTCCCTTCAATCTTTCCCAGCATCAGAGTCTTCTCTAGGGAATCCTGTCTTCTCATGGTATGGCCAAAATATTTGAGCTTTAGCCACATGATCAAATCTTCCAGTGAACAGTTTGGCTTCATTTACTGTAGTGTTGATTTATTGGATCTTCTTGCAGTCCAAGGGACTCTAAGCAGTTTTCACCAACACCACAATTCAAGGGCATCAATTCTCCGGCTCTCAGACTTCTTTATGGTCCAGCTCTCACGTGTTACTACTGGAAATACCAGAGATCTAAGTATGTGGACCTTTGTTGATGATGTAATATCCATATTTTTTAATATCATATCCAAACTTGCTATAGCTTTCCTCCTCAGTAGCTGCAGTCACCAAATAAAGGAAAATAAAATCTGTCACTGCCTCCAAACCTCCGCCATCTACACTGATAAAATACATTAAAACTACAGTAACCACCTCAATAATTCACTGTATCAGAAAACAGAATTAGTTTATAGACCAGGAAATGAAACAAATGATAACTAAATAAACTGGCAATAACAATAATGTACGGAAAAAAACATTGTATCAGGAAACAGAAAAGACTGAAATGACAATGTAGCCCAAAATGCACAAATTATATTAAATCAGATTATATTAAGTGTAATGAAACAATGAAATCCAAATGTACATCAATAATTTCGGTGCAGTAATCTGAAATTACACTGAGATAGTGTATTGTAGGGCAATGGGTTGTATCGCTTCACTTTCCTGTTTTGCATATCTTCCAGGGGAATCTGGATAAAGCTCATAGGAGGATGAAGGAAGAAATGGGAAGGAGAATATGGGGGAGGAGAGGAAGATAGAAAGGAAGACATAAGGGAGAAAAGAAGGTTAGAGAGTAGGGTAGAGAGAGAAGGAGGAAAGATAGAGAATGGGGAGAGAGAAGAGGCAGATAAAAGGGAGAGAAAGGAGGAGGAGAATATGGAGAGAAGGGGAACAATTAAAAGAAAAAGAGAGGATGGGAGGCAAAGAAAAAGAGGGAAAAGTCAAAGAGAGAAGGGGAGAGATGAGTGAGAAAAAGGAGGAAAGGGGACACAAGGGGGCAAATAAGGGAGAAAGGGGAGGAGGGAGAGAGAGGGGAAGAGGGATGAGTAAGGGAAGAGAGAAGAGGGATGAGTAAGGGAATAGACAGAAGCAAAGAGAGGAGGGGGGTAAGGGAATAGGTCCCACTTTGTAAAATGAACAAATAAAGAGACACTGTAGTAGTAAAGTGTGTCATGACCTTTTATTTAAAAAATAGTCCTGCAATCAGTTTAGTGAAAGCCTTGTTAGCCCAATTATATTAAGTTATGAAATAGTTTCCCCTCCGCTTGTCCCCATGGGGCTGCCATGTTAACATCCTTTCCTTTTCCAACACATCACAAGAGTGCTGGGGGATGGTTGGGTGGGGGGCAAATTGTGAATCTCTATAACACAGATCATTGTGTAGGAGGCAGCACCACATCACTATGTGGAACAATAGCTTTTCTTGCTTTGTGCACTAGAGGCTGCAATATGGAGATTCACAGTTTGTTGCCTATGCATCTGACTAGTGATACACTAGGATAGGCGAGAAGGAGGGAGAGAGAACTTTATAGCAAAAATCCAGCCTATTTCATATAATTGGACTAATGCTTTTCATTATGCTAGATGCTACTTATATATGATCCAATCACATTATTATGAGCTAATATTCTGAATAACCGGGGTGTGCAGCACGGACAGAAGCTAGATGGTGTGGCAGTGAGTCAGTAAGATGGTGGAAGGTTGGCAAGGGCATCTGGTGTTATGCAGACTGCAGTGCATCCAAGAGCTGCTGAAGAGTGGGTGGTGGAGGATCCATACGGTGAATATGGTGATCGAGGTGGTCCTACAGCTGCTGGATGGGGTTCAAGGGGAATTTGGAGGTCAGGGAAGTACTTGGCCATGCTTCTTCAACCACTCCCAGACATGATGCTTTGTCCTGCTGGAAGATCCCATCCACTCCAGGGAAGACAGTCATCATGTATGGGTGTATTTAATCTGTAAGGATGGATACATAACCCAATCGGTTGAGAGTGCCTTTCAGATGTATGAGTGGACCCAGACAATGCCAAGATAACATTCCCCAGACCATAACGCTGCCGCCACCAGCCTATGTTCTTCCAACAATGGTTGCAGAGTACTTCTTCTCAGGAGTTTCGTACCTGACATGCCAATGTTCGTCCAGTCGATGGCGCAGACTTTGTTACTCATTAGAGAAGGCAACCATTTGCCAATCAGAAGAGGTCCAATTTTGGTACTGTCGCTCAAAATGAAGCCGTTTCTGATGATGAACCCTCGTCAGCATGGATGATGTGACCAGCTATTTGCTTCGGAGCCCCATATACGCAACAGGGTTTTCTGTACTGTTGATTTAGACACACATCTGGAACAGTAGCACGTTGGTTGGTCCTTACACACCTTCGCAGCCGGCGTTTACATCTAACATCAATGTCATGTGGCGCTCTGCAGTTTTCACGCCGTTTATTAGCAATGGTGCCATTTGCCAGTCACGGTACACTTTAACCACAACAGCACACATAAAGTTCACAAACTACGCTGTTTCAGAAATACTGCCACCCTTGGCCCGAAAGCCAACGATCATCCTCTTTTCAAAGCCGGATAAATTCCACGCTTTACCCATGACATCGATGGTTGATATGTTTGCAGAATGCCTTTATGCAACCTTAAATATCCACCAAGCCAGCTCACGAAACATGCTGTAGTTCATTGGCTACGCACTACTGACGTCAAAAGTAGGCACTGGTCATAATAATGTGACTGGACCCTGTACTTTACTTTACATTTACTTACAGTAAACTTGCTCTGAAGCTTGCAATTATTTGCTATCACATTCATATCTTGTGTTAATCAAAGACCATTAGCAATAATTGAAGACTACCCCTAAGAATCTCAGTTCTTCTATCTAGAGCTTTCAATGATATGTTTATAACCTCCATTCTCTGCAATATGTTAAAATAGTTTCTGCCGTGTACTTAACCCCTGTATAGCGCTACAGAATATGTTGGTGCATTACAAATAAACAATAATAATAATAATAATAAAAATAATAATAATAACCTCCACTTTAAGCCCTTAGATTCAGGGAAGTTGCTGTCCATTTTCTCGGAATCATAAGAATGTGGTCACCTCAGACTTAAACCCACAATAAGGTCATTGCGGTCGTTAGTGGGAGTCCTGATAAGGCAATAACAAGGAGCCTTATCTGTGTGTTATTACTTACTTGGAAATTAGAATGATATCAGTTTGTAAACACATCCAAGCTCCTTGCCGCTCAGTAACAGGTAAAAGGGGAAGAGGAAGAAGGAAAATAGGTAAAGATAAGGAAATATTTACTAAAGAACTTCTAATTAAAAAGCAGAGCAGGCTTGGAAGAAAAGTTTTTATCAGAAATATTCAACGGTGTCACGTGAGGCTCGGCGGTTGTTCTGATGCAATCTCTTGGCCCAGTTCTGAAACAATCCCATAAAATTCCTATATTGCTTCACAAAATGATTATTGTGTAAGAATGTTGTTATTTGTCCTTTGTGGAATTAATTATATTGAAAATCATTCAGTTTTGCTGCTTCCAGCACCAACATCAGGAGGGTGTGGGGGGAAAAGAGGACCCTGAGGACCAGCACTGGGGAGCTACAGTTCATTGAGGGAACCATGAATGCCAACATGTACTGTGACATACTGAAGCAGAGCAAGATCAACTCCGTTCGGAGACTGGGCCGCAGGGCAGTATAACAACATGATAACGACCCCACACACACCTCCAAGATGATCACTGCCTTGCTAAGAGAAGCTGAAGGGAACGGTGATGGATTGGTCAAACAATTGTAAACACAGCAAAATACACACAAGAAACATAATAACCCATTGCCTAGCATCCTGGGAGGGAGAGAGGGAAATGCCACGCTGGTAGGTCGCCCATAGACTCCGCCCCTCGAACTCCCACGTCCCCACCAGCCAATGAGAATGTGCGCCAGGCTCCGCTGGGTCAAAGGACCCTACATGCTTCCCAGGGAGCCTAGACCATTGCCCATGACATTACAACTACTGACTAAAATAAAACATGCTAGACTATGGGATAAACAACGAACCATAGCTTTGTTAAAATTAACATGTACATAACCATATAAGAAAAGGGGGAGTAACCTCCTGCCTCTGGGCACACGCCCATGGGCCACACCTATATGCTGCCATAACCACACCCAGGAGGTAGGGGCAAACCCCTTTTTATTTCTAAACAAATAACCATTACCCCGGGGAATTTCTCCCTCCAAGCAGAAACGTCCCGTTTCATATCCCTTAAGATGCATTTCATGGGCACAACCCTAAAATCATTTCCAACAGCGTGAATGAGCAATATCGTAGGCCTACCAAAACATTGCACATACTGATCGATCAACCCATTGAACTGACACCATCTCAGGACTCGTATACCGGCCCACTGCACTTGCATGATGCCTTCAGGTACGCAGAGTTGCAGGCCGTCCCGCGAAACTGCAGCGAACCTATGAGCACAGTATATGTAGGAGTGGCCGATCGCGAAAGCTATTTTTTGGCGTCTGCATCAGATTGATAACAGTTAGTAAACGGCAGCCGTACGTCTCACATAGCTCTGGAAACGTCTAGACTCCCAACTCACAATTCTCCGTACAATCTTCTCTGGTAACCCTAGAACCGCTGCCTCAATGGTAGCCCCTATTCGGAATGAATGCGTGCCGAATTCAGCTTGTTTGAACCCAAGGTGCTGTAGACAGGCCCTCGGGACTTGGAAACAGGAGAGTGCAAGGCCATCCTCATGGATTAGCAGCTTGCTGGGATAGCTAGGACCCTGCTGCAAATACTGGCTGACACACCCAACGAGACAGCATTCAGAACCAACTCTATGAAGAGTAATTTCCTTTACCCTTACCCTCCTGATCGGTTTTAGATTGTCGCAACCAGATCACCACCCTCTCCCCACTGAGACTGGTATCCACCAACTGTATGCCCCCAGAACCCTGCCTGTTAGCCACAACCAGTTCCCCCAACTCTAAACGCACCAAAAAATTATAGGGAAAAGGCAGTCCATAAAAGCAGGGATTCATAGGAGGACATCATAGGCAGCCTAGAACCGTATCACTGGAGAAGATGACGCCGATGTCAATGAAAAAGACAATCTGGTGATCCTTTAACCCTTTACCGCCATCACCATAGGGAATAATTCAAGGAAAGCTAGTTTTGTCAAAAAGCGCCTTTTCCCAGTTGCCCGGACACCGAGCGGCACACCAACTAATTTCGAAATAAGCTCTGAAACCACATGCACCAGATGCGTCCGTATAGAGCTGTATGTCAGTATGGGATAGTCTCCATTAGTGAATTAGCGTTTTTCCGTTGAAGGTACTTAAAGACGTCAGCCAGACCCTGACATCATCCCCCTTCATTGCAGCAGATACTCCACCCTGGGTATTCTAATGTCAATTCCAGGTTTGATGGATAACTGTACATGTCTCACACGGGATAACAAAACCATCCCTGAAACTCAGCAGCTAAGCTGCTGAGACTATCCCCTTTTCTTTACCATTGTGTTCTAGCCATGGGAGCATTGCATCCAGCGATACCAGTGTTTTGCCCCTTTGTAAACCTGCTTACTGGGTTTACCGCCGTCCCTAGGTTTCCCGCATCTGGCCGCTGTGTGCTCACCCCCATAGTTGGACAAGCATGTTTGAAGTGGCAATTGGGGGACCATTTGAAGATGCCTTCATTGTAGGCATAGCATTTTCTCCTGCCTGTGCTTTGTATGGATGCGAGAGGTCTGCTCCCGCCTGAGCGCTCCCAAAGGGAGGCATGGCCCTCATTGGGGTCATTACATTCAGCCAATAAGTAATAGCCTTTTCGTTCCATGCCATATTCGGCCTAGATGCCATACACTGACGGAAGTCAACTTCATACCTACATCACGCCATGCCCCCATACGTGCGGTAGGCACTCCTGATCTCCTCCAGGTATACAAAGAGAGACCAGCACTGACCAGGGAACTTCTCCCCAATCACACAGCCCATAATTGAGAATGCCTGGAGCCAGTTGTCGAAGGAACGGGAAATACGGCTTATATCCTGTTGCCTATCACTACTCTCGCCCCGGGCATTGCCCTCTGAGGAGTCGCTAAAGCGCAACAAAGAGAAGAGAGAAAATATATCTACAAACTCCCTCCACCATATGCGACACCCACCCTGTGATGACGCGGGGGAAACGTTCGCTGCCCACTCCCCAAATTCCTTATTGCTATCCTATGCGAACCCAAGACGTCTCTAAGCCCTGCCAAAAGTGTATCCTGATTTGCTGCCCCCACCCTGTCTATGGCAGGTGTGTGTGTTTTTTTGCTACAAGCCATCTCACCTGATTTCTGGGATGCAGGTGGCATCGGTGGGACTTACACCTCCGTCTCGTGTGTCCACTGTGAATTCGACTGTGAAGGCTTCGCCCTCACCACCTCACAGTCCAAACCAGAACTTGAACAGCCGCAGTTGCAGGACCTTCCGCTACGGGATCTCGACCGATCCCTGAATATCCTAGGAAGGCAAAAAGAACTAGTCCGTCTCTGCCTGTGTGGGAGGTTCTAAGGGACCTGACCGTCATCCTGAGATGAGTCGCTCTCGTCCACTACAAGTCCTCTGAGGCTCGCCAAGTCACCAAAACCCTGTCCCTCCTGGTCAAGGTCCCCCAAGAAAAGGCTTTACATAATAGCTCCTACTGTCTGCAAGGGACTACCCTGTTGGGAGACGTCAACTAAGGGTGCTTCAATACTGCGAGAATTATTAAGGTGGTTACGTTTCTTTTAATGTAGTTTATCAGTGTAGATGGTGAAGAAGTGAGTCCATTAGACTGCAAGAAGTTCAAATCAATCAATACTACAGGAAATGAAGCCAAATTGATCAATGGAAGATTTGATCATGAGGCTAAAGCTCAAATATCTTGGCCATATCATGGGAAGACATAATTCCCTAGAGAAGACTCTGATGCTGGGGAAGATTGAAGGCACAGGAAGAAGGGGACGACAAAGGCAGAAACTGATAGATGAGGTATATGAAGCAATGAACATGGGTTTGAAGGAGTTTAGAGGGGCAGTGTGCATGGTTTGCTGTGATCCATAGGGTAACGGAGAGTCACACACGAGTGAACAATCTTTAAATGAGATTATGCCTTTGCTGAAAGTATACTTTTAAGGGGCCCTGCCTGCTCCCTGATGGTGGTCCCAACAGAGCTGATGTTTGCTTTCATGGGACAGCAAATTATTTACAATAAAATGTTTTCTAATGAGGTGATTGAGAAAGGAGTTTCCAAGAAATGAGGAAGAATTTGTCATTAGGTAATAAGAGTATGTCACAGTACCACTGAAGTGTCGTATTTATATTATTCTGTTTGATACCTACTTGATGGTTGGAGAAACAAATTTAGGAACTTAGAAGAAAATAAATACAGTCTGAGTTTAAACTTTTGTTTTGCTTGACAAGGGAGGCCATTTTATTTTGTTTCTGAAATAATTACTTATCTGATAGGGAACTTGTATGTAAGCTTGATCCCCATGCAGGTTATTTGAAAGACTACCCTTTAAACTGTCACTTATCAACAGAATTAGGTTCTAGTAGAAGCACCAGCCCCTCAGGCTACAGCCAGCGATGAGGACTGTAAATTTTTAAAATGGAAGTCTTCAGACGCAAGTGGTGTCTTCTAAGATTATTATTATTTCTTACTTATTTTATAAACGTGTGAAGTTTTCCAAAAGTACTGGGATCCTTTAAGTAATATTAAGTAAACATTTCATACTAATTACTATGACTGTAAGTAAAGTAACTGTGAAGTACACACGTCAAGGAAATGTTAAATGTTTCTCAAGTATGTATCAAGAAACGTTGTACAAATATGCCCTGTGAGAGAGTCAAGAGACTGAGGGGAATACAGAGACAGAAAATAGACAGGAAGGTAGGATCGCTACCTTGTTGTGGTGAAGGGGCTTGTGTACCTAAATGAAGCTGTGAGCTATACCATGTAGGGTCACCCAAGATGGGCGTGTCATAACAGAGGGCAGACAAATCATAAACAACTGGAGAAGGAACTGGCAACCCACTCCAGTATCTTTGTCAAGATCACCTTATGGATTAGAGATAAAACAATTGTCCCAGGAGTGCTGTGGTCCATTGGTTTACAGAGAGTTGGACATGACTGAAAGACTGTACAGTGACAAGGATTATAATTAGAGTTTGTATAGTAGTGGGAAAGTGATAATGTGACATTAGGGTTATGGTAGTGGTGGTGATGGGGTTGGTTTATTATATGGATTTGTTAGTGGTGGAAAACAGAATAAAATAAATCAACCATGTCTAAGAAACGCCTAAGACCGCCCTGAGGAGTAATGAAGCCAAGAGTTTTTAGGTAGATAGAATATTCAGATTGGATGGGCCTTTGGTTCTTATTTGCCATTAAATCTATGTTTCTAAGATTCCTATAGTATAGCTTAGAAAATGTAGAATGTCCCACTGAAAAAAGTGTTTATTGTGGTAGACCAATATGCCACTGAAATATATAGAAGATAAGTGGAACATTTTGGTGGATATGGTAGAGGCAAAGCAAGCATGACTGGTATAAGGACAAGGCTATCTTGAGTTTTCCCCTTATAGATCGCTACCTTGTCATGGTGAAGGGGTTTGTGTATTTCAATGAAGCTTTGAGCTAAGCCATGTAGGGTCACCCAAGATGAGACTGTCATAGCAGAGAGGTCAGACAAATTGTGGTCCACCGGATAAGGAACTGGCAACCCACTCCAGTATCTTTGCCAAGAAAAATGTATGGATAAACACAACAAAATTCATCATAGTTAGACCTCTTGTATTCCCAATAGTAACATAGGATGTGAGAGTTGGACCATAAAGATGGCTGAGCGATGGAGAATTTACACTTTTGATTTGAGTTGTTGGAGAACAATTGATCACTGGAAGGTTTGATCATGAGGCTAAAGATCATATATGTTGTCCATATAAAGACAGGCCAATTGTTTTTTTCACCAGCTCCACCATTGGCCGGATCTATGTCTCCATGTTTATTGTTCAAAACCCAGAAAACATTAGGATACGTTGACGTCTTAATTTTAAGTTACTCTTTATTTTAGGAAACTTTTGCATATTTCATAAAGAAAACAAGCACTTCAAAGCTTCCTTAATAGGAAATACTGGAAGGCGATTAGGACAATTCCGAGAGAATTAACTTTCTTGTGCATTTTCTAAGCTACCATAAAGCTCTCATTAATTTATAAAATATTTAATTTGCTATTTTAAATGCAGGACAGAAAATTGGATCTACAATGTGCTGTAATTATATCTGTGCACTAACAAATTCAAGTTATGATGCCCTCATTTTGAATTCATAGTATCTATAAAAGTGAATTAATGGAAAGCTTCATTCTAACTGTAATTCAAAACTACTATTTAAATTTTTTACCATATTAAAGGACCACTACAGCTCAAGAAAAAAAAAAATACACTTATTTGTAATGTATGTAACAAACTAACAATCTCAACAGCTGTGTAAGTCGTGGACAGAATTTTTTTGGGGAAAAATACTAAATGTTTGAAGACTATGTT
>CM050165.1:12602369-12617369 GCA_027410445.1 Discoglossus pictus | reverse complement strand
AGATTTGGCCACCAGTTGGGGCAGTATGTCTATGGAGCAGTATGTCTTTCCCATGAAAACTTTGACCTATAATTTGTAGTTTATAAATTTTTATATATACATTATAAGTTGGCACATTAGATATATATGTAAAAAAATATTATATTAAGGGGCAGGGTCATTGAGAATTTAAACAAAGACATTAAAACATTTTTTGAGGGGCACTACAGCAATGGGGCCCCTCTAGAGCAGGGCCATGGTGCACTGGCAGTAGATCTGCCCCTGCTTCCTATCCTGGGAGTCAAACAAATACTCCCTGGGTCTGCCTTGGCAGCTCATGAAGAAACAGATTCTGTAGGACTGGTTGTGCAGTCTCATGCTAGCCAAGCAGGGGTAATTTATCAGCAACATGTTGCAATATACTGCTGAGACATGGTCACTAATTGGATAGTATGAAACAGGCAGTACTACAAGGTATGTGTCTTCAGGAGCTGCAGAGGGCAGACCCAAGCAGGTAATATTTGTATGATTTAGGCCGTAAAAACAGAACTAATAAAGTACACAGAAATAAATATATATAAATAGTTATATATCTATTCCATATACCTAGTAAAAAATATGTTCACTCCCTCTCCTTATATCCCCCTACCCATATCTTCACTCAACCTTCTGATATCGCCTGACCCATCTCTTTTCTCCCTTTCCTGATATCCCCCTCCCCATAACTTTACTACCCCGACAGCCCCTCCTCTTCTCTTCACTCTCCTCCGATATCCCCTCCCCAACTCTTCACTCTCCACTCCCCTCCTAATATCTCCTCCCTATTTCTTCCCCCCCTTCTAACATCCCCTTACCCATCCCTTCTCTCTCCTTTCTGATGTCCCTCTCCCCATCTCATAAATCCCCTTCCCCTGCTCCGACACCCCCTCCAAATATCTTCACACCCCACTGGTACCCCCTCCCCATCTCTTCACTCTCCCCCTTCCCCAATATCCCCTACCCCTCCCTGTCTCTACACTCCCCCCCCGATATCCCATCCACATCTCTTCACTCTCACCTTGATATCCCCTCCTGATCTCTTCACTCCCCTTCCTGATATCTCCCTCTCCAATTATTCACTCTTCCCACAGCTCTTCTCTCCCCTTCTGATATCCCCCTCCCCATCACTCACTCCCATTAGTCTGTCCTGCTCCCCTGGTCTGTATCTGCCCCCTGGTCTATCTTTGCCCCCAGAGCTCTGGCTAGCAGTGTGTTCAGTGCCTGATACAGGTTGGGTGATCTCTCCATTCTCAGTACCCAAGATGCCTGGTGCAGTCTGAGTGACCCTTCCATTCTCCATACCCCATGTGCCCGATGCAGGCTGTTTAACCCCTTCATTCTCCATACCCGTGGTGCTCCGTGGAGGCTGGGTGACTCCTCCATATATATATATATATATATATATATATATATATATATAAAAGGTGCAATCACTGAGGAGTCCCCTGTGTTCTTGTTGCTAGTTCATCTTTCTCCTATAAAGTGAGACATTATTTTAGGCTAAGTAAATATGTTTAAAGGGCTACTGAAGTGATTAAATCTGCCCTCCAGCATCGTATAGAGTTATTAAAATCAAACAGAAAATTTGAAAAATGTTTCCATTTAAAGCTCTTTTTACCTTTTTACATTTGTTTAAAAATACTGCTGTGATGGCTTTTATAGAACTCCAAGCAGGGATGTAGATCCCAGAGGTGGTGGTGTAGGTATTTTTTTTTTTTTGCTTTTATTTATTTCTGTAGTGTAGGTCAGCACCTTTTGTTTCATTAATCCTTTAGTTTGTAAGCTTGTGAGCGTTCAGTCTGGCAAAGCACTTTGTATTAAAGTCTTAGCTCAAGGGGAGGGTCGACATCTCAATATGTATCGGTCTGTCAAAATATGTATTGTCGTACCCATGTTTTACTGTACTCCAGTACAACAGAATGTGTTTTCTCTATATAAATAACAATATAAAGGAAGCTCTAAACTTGACCAGAAAAAAATAATATTCTTAAACTTTTATTCTGAGCTTAAACAATTAATTACTATTTGCAATTATTCCTGAGGCAGCATAGGTTCCTGTACCCTCCACTCCATAAATGAGATCCCTTACCTTAAGCAGGTGCCTCTGCACCACACAATACATGGAGCTTATAGTATAGTATAAGCTCCATGTATTATATACTGCAGAGGCACCTGCTTAAGGTAAGGGATCTCATTTATGGAGTGGAGTGGTCATGAACCTATGCAGCCTGAGGCATAATTGAAAATAGTAATCCTTTAGTCTGTAACCTTGCAAAATCTCAGTCTGGCAAAGTACTTTGTATAAAAATGTTGTGTGTATGATTGTTAGCTCAAGGGCAGGTTCTCAACTCCTTTTGTATCAAACGAATTATGAATTTGAATACATGACACAGAAAAGATAAACATAACACAGATGTAACCAGGTAGATAGAATGGGTAGACTATAGGAACCCTTTGGTTTTTATCTGCTGCCAAATCTGTGCAACTGAGATAAAAAGTAAATTAGATTGGATAGTTTCAGGGGACATTTTGTGCCTGGAGGCCTTGTAGTAGCCGCGTGTGTTGACATGTTTTATGGTTTGATAATATTCTTGGCTGTATCAATGTTATCTCCTGGCTCAAACATTTGTTATAATTCAGTTCTGGCAGGAATGTTGTTATCAAACATCTCTTTTTCTAGGAAGAAGCTGATTTCACTCATGAAAATATGCACTTTTTTTTATTGTGTTTAGATCCACAGAAGTTAGCATTTGTTTTTAAGGTCGGATTATATAACAATTCGAATCACGCCAGAAATGTTCCACATAAATGGGCAGCGATCGCGCAGTCCTGACATTCCTCAGCTCCCTCACAATGTAACCCTAAGCTCTGTTATTCTGTTTGATATTCAGGGACATTAGGAGGCCTGGAACTCAACTCCACATACTAACCACACCGTCCGGCCTTGAAAATACAATTTACCGTTCGGAAGATTGAGGTGGGAGCTGCGGCTTGGTGGAAAACTTGAGAAAGTCTTTGTATGTACTGTGAGATGAGAAGCAAAGCACTGGGTGGGCAAGATGACATGAAATGAAGACATTAGGAAAGAACAGGGGGAACGTGGCATTTTCCATTGGAAATAAGAAACGGTGCCAATGGTAACAAGAACACAACGTGCACTGGATCGGGGATATTTGGTGTTTGTAACTTGTTCCTTGAAGATTAAGGATTAGGCTTTCTAAATCTTCACAATGGAGAGGTTATTTATGATCTATTAATTTATATTATACACATAATGGGTGTCCACACATGACTTATTATTCATCCTAACATGTCAACTACCCTTCTAGCATCATGTCAAGCACTTCTTGTAATTACATTCAAACAAGCATGCCTCTTCTCTGTCTTACATTCCTCCTCCTCTGCATAATCAAATGACCAATCATGGCAATCCATAAGTACATATGTAGAGTACCTAGGCAAACATTGAGATTGACACCAATATGTGTTAATAACAGACCACGGCTTTAATGAAATATAACACAACAGTAGCACTTGCCCAAACCCCAGAGGAGCCTACTATCAGCCTCCTGAAATCCTGTCTCCCGGAGAACTGAAACCACAACCAACAAGTAACAACCGCCATATAAGGGTGAGCAAGTACCCCTGCCTACCATGCTGTGACACAAACATAATAAATGGGAAGGAAGGGAGAGAGAGATGCTTCTGTGTATAAACCCCACAGAGACTCCCCATGCCACCCCCACTACTCCTCCTAGGTCAATCCCCTTTCTTCTGGCCCCATTCCATTGTTCTGTTTCCAGTAACTGCCTTGCTATTCTTACATATCTACCCTTGTTCTCTCCCTTATTGCTTTGTGTCTCTCTTACTTCACTCTCATAATTGATTTAGAATTTAATAGTATAACGTACTCTTTGTAAAACCAGCCTTGCATTAAAAAGGGCAAACATGCTTCAAGCTCCTCTTATTTGGACGAGAGCCTTAGGAGGAGATGTCCAAAATCCAACACATGTTTTGTTCTTGCTATGCTTTGCTCTAGAGTCACAGACCACTAAGCTACAGGTAGTTTTTTAAGTACTTCCAAAATAGTTGACAACCCCCTAACCTTATTTTAGTCATTCAGTAATGGTCAACTCTCCATGACCCTATCAACCACAGCACGCCAGACACATCTGTCAGCAATTGCCCTTCTGAACTCCCTCAAGCTCATATTTATTGCTTCAATGACCTACCTTCATATAACCATCTTATTTTTCCAAGGACTTCCAAAATAGTTGCCAACATGTCCTGCCTTATTTCCTTTAAAAAAAAAAAAGTCTACAGTCACCACTCGGAGATGTGCAACCTCTTTTATCTTTACACATTTTTCCATAATAATATTATGTCTCTGTACATTCCGACCCAATACAGCACCTAGATGCTCAATAATAATTGCCACAATAGTAATTATTTACAGCAGTTTGTTTAAATGAATGATGGAAAAGTCCAGTATCACAGAATCAGAATCAGTGTGATCTTCCCCAAAGTTGTATGAATATTGAGAGACAACTGTACAACAGGCTCTCTTGAAATGCACATTATTTTGTGAATATGTTTTATGGAATCACATGAACTGGAAGGGAGTAATGGCGGGAAATTCTCAGCTTAGTATATCTAGCCCAATGCGCCTGCATTAGATACATTCCTTGTGTATATGATGCCCAATAGTGAGGCTGTAACATTATGGAAGATACGTCATATAATCTATAAAAGCGGACGTTTCACCTCTGTGCGTCAAGTGATATGGAGTAATGGAAAGCTCAGAACATGTAGTTGCAGTTTGATTGGTTCTTGAGCTTTTGTAACCAATCATCTCAGCATTATGAGAGTCGGTGAAAAAAACTGAGTTTAAAATGTCAACTTACACTTTCTACAAACATGGAGGAGTAACTGGTAAACAAGGCAAGTACATGGCTTTTACATAGGTAGCTAGTGATTTTTAATATAAATTAAGCTTAAGTTTAAGTCATACATTACGTTTAATAACAATTTTGCAGCTGAAGATGTATAATTTAATATTATATTCCACCCATAAAGAAAGACAAAATAAATAATGCAGTTCATGTTTCCTCAGTTACCGAAAGCAAAAGTGTAAATTTTTAAACAAAATCTTTATGGAACAACCGTAGTTCCAAAAATAAAACTAATAATAATGAACGTTCCATATTATTTATGTTATTTTTATTGCATCAGGCAGTATACCTATATAAGGAGGTCTGCCTTAATAAATGCTGTCATATACCACGTGTGACAAGTTCCCAGACTCCTCTGGGTTTGTACCTGTGTTTCGGGCACTTGGATGGAGGACACAATACAAAAGGCTGTAGATACTTTTCCAGGTTTTACTACATTTTTAGCCAGTTATACAAAAATATCAAACCAAACCGAATCAAAGAAAATAATAGGCCTAGTTTCCACTGAAACACTACCTTAATTGATATACAGTTTCCCAACTAACCAGCTCTCATACAGCTAAACCTGGATGGAGCAAAACACAAAGTACTATAGTTTGTTGACAATCACAGGCATGTTTTCTTGAGATTTCCAGGTCTTTACTCTGCTGCAAGCAGTCATCAACTGCAGGCTGTTGTCTCATTGTGTATGTCTTTCTCCAGGTCAGACAAACTGCAGGCAATCAGTCTATTATCACCCCCCACACACACACACACACATACTCCAGGAACAGTCATAAATCAGATATGCCCAGGTGCAGCTAAGCAACTGAGCAGGAAAGTTAAGCCATGGATTCCTACTAGGAGAGAGAGCATTGCAGATTCTGTGACTCACATAAACCCCATGGATAACTCACATGCTATTACTGGTTTAAACATTTATAGCTAATGTTACCAGAAGAATTTCCAGAGAGGACAGTGGGAGGAATTATTGCAACTAAATCCACTACTACTACTTCTACTACTATATCAACTTGTATTCATGAGAACATTATTAATCCATAAATATAGATGGTTCCTTCACAGTGAAAACCAGGGACAAACAGTTCAAAAGCAATATGTCAATCCCCAGGGTACAGTCACCAGAGGTGCAGATGATGCAATACACCATGACCCTCCTCTGGGGGACAGTAATGTGTATTTTTTCTGTATTTAATTATTATTTCTGTAGTGTAGGATCCCCTCAGGGCACCACACCCCAACCCAAACCACCTTGCCCCCCTTGTGCCCCCCAGGGTTTATTGGCCACACACCCCCACTGGCCAAATATTGGGTCCATGCCTATTTTAAAAAGAGCATTACTACTAATACTGCAAGAGGTGGCAGTGTGGAATAATTCAGCACACTTGGGATTTGTCTCAGTGAAGAGATAAGAGAGAGCAAGGGCTGGATGACAGAAAGGTACAGGGGGTGAGTTCTGTGAGGGGGAGTAAAGGAGATAAGGATGGGTGCTATGTGAGGTGGGTGCTGAGAGGGGTTTGGGTGCTATGTTGGGATGGATGCTGAGAGGGGATGGCTGGTGACAAGGACTGGGTGCAATGTAGGGATGAATGATAAGAGGGGAAGTTGCTATGCGGGGGTGGATTTTGAGAGGGATTGGGTGCTATATGAAGATGGCTTCTGAGAGGGACTGCTATGTAGAGATAGTATATGTATGCATGTGTGTGTGTGTGTGGGGTGGGTTAGTGCAAAATATTATTAAAGCCTCCCCTATAGCAAGTAGTGGGGGCACATTTTTTTCTTCCATTCTTTAGCTCCACCACTGTCAAGTTTGCTGCCCTTATCTGGCTGTAAGAACATTTACCAAATCCATCTCCTGGCTTTCCCCTGAATCTATATCAGTATCACCATGTGGGATTCTGACTATGGTCCTCTTGGAAATATTTTACTTATTTAAAAAATAAACAGAGAGTTAAATAAATGTCTAATATAAAGAGAAAAAAATACACACGGATACAACTTTTGTTTTTCCAGATAGCTGCTCATATTCTGTCAAAACACTAAAAAACTTATATTGGCTAAATGTGCAAAAACAGACATATTTAAAAAAAATTAAGAACATCTGTTTAAATACATGAAGGCAGACAAAATATTCATTAATGTTATGAAATGTCAATGAGAGAATCCTTGTAATAGTTCTCACATGCTAAAAGAAAGGATAGTTAAAAAAATGCTAACTTTTTGGGGGGGGGGAGGGGTGATACTACTTTCTTTATACCAGTGGAAACCTGAATTTCCCTAACATTAATTCATATTTTTATTCAAAAATATCAGCTTTTATTGGTGACAAAAGACTACATTCAGTATAATGTTGCGTGTGACTTTTTGTTACTGTACAAAGCACAACGTGCTCAATAAGTATTGTCCAGCCTAAGTCCCAAGGGCTCCTCTGCAGCTTGCCAATGCCATCGGCCAAACCTGAACACTTTAAGAATGCTTTAGGTTTCTGGGCAAAATGAATGTTTTGCTACACTGTGAATGAAGTGGCTCATTGACTGGAGAGTGTTGTGTATCTACTCCCCTCTTTACCTTCTTTCTCCTTCACTCCCTCCCATTCATTATTATTATTATAATATTGTATTTGTAGAGTGACAACATACTCTATAGCACTCGGGGTACACCAAACACCTTGATACAATTTGATAAACATCTGAGGACATTGGTACATTGCTACAGGAGGAGACGAGTGCCCTGCTCTTATGCCATCCAACCACATTTCCAATGATTTTAAAAGTATATAAAATAATGATGTTGTATACCCAAACTTAGCAAAACTAGATGAAAATGTGTTGGTCTGCACTGTGTGTGGCACTTCTATCATGACCTTGTTTCATTTCCCAAATCACCTACCATTGGCAAATTCACAATTTTTTTTTTTTTTTTATTCATTGAATTTTTATTAGATGGAAATCACATAAAGTTACAGATAATATGTACCATAAGTCTTCTTTACATCTACAATATATATACATTCATTGAGTATAAATAGACTTCTGTACATAATAAAACATTAGCTTCATAAAAGTATATACAACTGTTCCTTCTATAAACAGATATGATTCCCTATAGACTATGCCCATTATCTGGTGATATTATCCCCTATTGGAGTGTTGTTAGTGCATTAATGTATTATTTAGCCCACATGGCCACCTCCATTCATATCTTATTTTATCATCTTCCAACATTTTAAACATATAACCATAAAACAAAATTGGTCACTATAGTTACCTCCTTTACAAGATTAGACATTCCCGCCAATCCTTTCTCCTTTGGCGTATTACCGCTCTTTCTGAAGTAGCCGGTCCCCTCCTTTCCCCTTTACACCATCTTGGGGTATAACACCAGTATCTATCTAGTTGGTCGTTCCCTTTATTTCAGCCACACACCCCACACTCCATTAAATGTATTCATTGTATCTTCCAAAGAGTGGTAAATTTGTTCATATTTATAGCAATATAATGCAATTTCTCCATTATGGATTGAAAATTCAGTTCCCTCTATTTCCACTGTTTAGCTATATGAGATTTGGAAGCTAAATATAAAATTGAAGGAGTCTATATTGTGTTTGAGAGAGTGACGTCACCGGTATCCCCAGCAAACAGGTTTCTATAGTTTCTTGTATTGCAACCTTGAATAGCTCAGAAGCCACTTGAGATATCACTGTCCAGATCTCTCTAACCATAGGACATTCCCACCATATATGGATAAATGAGCCCATGGTCTTACATCCCCTGAAACAATCTGGGTCTACAGAGTGCGTCCATTTCGCTATTCTTTTAAGGGTAAGATAGGTGCGGTGTAATACTTGTGTGTGGTTTCCAGTATGCTATGATTTAGAGAGCGTCTATAGATATTCCTCCAGGAGACCCTACATTTTCCCATATCTGCCTCCCAATCTTTGATATAATTATCTTAAATTGATAAGTTTGGCAAGATGAATATATCATAGATTCCACTAATTATTCCCTTTGCTGTTGGGTTGCTAATGCATATCCGAGACAACCTTAGGAAGACCCTGTTTTCTAATTCATGTCTCAATAAAATGTGTAAGTCTACACATTGTGTAATGTTCCTCTAAGGGGAGATGGAATGTGTCAATAATGTGTTTATTGTCCAGAAGTTTACTATCTTTTATCCAATTCCCTAGCCTATTTAGGCCTCTTGATTTCCACTAATCCTTTGATGCTAAACTAAGACCTTTTGGTCTTTGGGTATGTATACCCTCCTAGTCATAAAAGAAGAAGCAAATACTTGCCCTGGCCTTTGGGGTTTGTGCTGGCAGGGGATCCACAGGGGTTGCCACTGACATTGATTTCTCTCCTGGAGTTGGTACAGGGGAATAATGACAAAAAACAACCAAGTCGCTTTGGATAAGTCTCTATGAGCTTGCCACATCTTACCACTGGGATTTTTGCCCATCTCTCCATGCAAAACTGCTCCAGCTCTTTCAAGTTGGATGGTTTGCGCTTGTGAACAGCAATCTTTAAGTCTGACCACAGATTTTCTATTGGATTGAGGTCTGGGCTTTGACTAGGTCATTCCAACACATTTAAATGTTTCCCTTTAAACCACTCAAGTGTTGCTTTAGCAGTGTGTTTGGGGTCATTGTCCTGCTGGAAGGTGAACCTCCGTCCTAGCCTCAAATTACGCACAGAGTGGTACAGGTTTTGCTCAAGAATATCCCAGTATTTAGCACCATCTTTCCCTCATTTTGACCAGTTTCCCAGTCCCGGCTGCTGAAAAACATCCCCACAGCATGATGCTGCCACCACCATGTTTCACTGTGGGGATGGTGTTCTTTGGGTGATATGATGTGTGGGGTTTGCTCCAGACATAGCGTTTTCTTTGATGGCCGAAAAGTTCAATTTTAGTCTCATCAGACCAGAGCACCTTCCTCCATACCTTTTGGGAGTCTCCCACATGCCTTTTCGCCAACTCAAAATGGGCCATTTTGTTTTATTGCTGAAAGTAATGGCTTTCTTCTGGCCACTCTGCCATAAAGCCCAACTCTATGGAGCGTACGGCTTATTGTCGTCCTATGTACAGATATTCCAGTCTCTGCTGTGGAACTCTGCAGCTCCTCCAGGGTTACCTTAGGTCTCTGTGCTGCCTCTCTGATTAATGCCCTCCTTGCCCGGTTCGTGAGTTTTGGTGGGCAGCCGTCTCTTGGCAGGTTTGCTGTTGTGCCTTGTTCTTTCCATTTGGTTATGATAGATTTGATGGTGCTCATGGGAATCATCAAAGATTTGGATATTTTTTATAACCTAACCCTGACTTGTACTTCTCAACAACATTGTCCCTTACTTGTTTGGGGAGTTCCTTGGTCTTCATGGTAGTGTTTGGTTAGTGGTGCCTCTTTTTTAGGTGTTGCAGCCTCTGGGGCCTTTCAAAAAAGTGTGTATATGTAATGACAAATCATGTGACACTTAGATTGCACACAGGGGGACATCATTTCACTAATTATGTGACTTCTAAAGGGTATTTGTTGCACCAGAACTTTTTATGTGCTTCATAACAAAGGGGGTGAATACATACGCACATGCCAATTTTCTGTTTTCTATTTCTAAAAAATAGTTTTATGTATATATTTTTCTCATTTCACTTCACTAACTTAGACTATTGTGTTCTGATCCATCACATAAAATTCAGATTAACAAAACATTGAACTTAAGGCTGTAATGTAACAAAATATGTAAAAAGTGAAGAGGGGTGAATACTTTTGCAAGCCACTGTATATATTCACATTACTCAAAGAGTTTGAAGGAATTGTAAATCTTTATGATGAATAACTCACTAGAATACTGATAATAATCTGGCCACTAGAGGCAGTGTGCAGAGAGAAGGGCAATCTATGGAGGCTATAGGAGGTGCTATGGAGGCTATAGGAGGTGCATTGTAATTAGAGTCTGGTAGCTTTGCAATTGCAAAAATATTTTTTTAAATGCACTTTTTAATAATTTTAGATGTAGGACCCTTTCTTTGTCTGTTAAAATAATTCTGATCTAAAATTAACCCTATTAGATATCCATACACCCAGACAGTAGGCAGTATGGTCATTGATCCATCAGCAAGAAGAGAGATTAATTCAGACCAAAGAAAAATATCCAAAACCCAGAGACCCTCCTCAAAAACTCCACTTCCTCATCCAGATGCCAAATCATACCCATAAGGAGTCCATTGCTGTGACTGGAAAATTAAAAATTCCCATAGACAGTGGGAAAGAAATAACCTCTTGCTTTTTTGTTTGTTTTTAACCTTCTAAGCTTATTTATTTATCGTTGTTTTATTTATAAATGTGCTGATTTTTCATTTTTTTATATACAAGTTTAATAAACACTAAAGTACATAAAACAGAATTGTCATAAGAACTGAGAAGACGTAGAGTCCTTGCTCCTTACCTCTATAACAATTTATGGGTGGCATGGTGAGCCACCGTATATTCCACTAATAAGCAGAGCGCAAGCCCGTGTACCACAACACGCCATCATTTTGTTCTCCTTCCACTATTATTATATGAATCGTGCACAGGAGGAGATCACTGTCGTGTTTGCATGGCTGATATTAGGGGACAAGTTCTGAACAGATGGTTTTCTGGTTTCTGCTCATACTTTGCTAATACTGGTAATTGGTTACATACGTAGAGATTTTTTGTTTTAATAAACTAGTGTTGCTGGGAAAGATTGAAGGCAGAAGAAGAAAATGATGACAGATTTATATATGAGGTCAGTGAAGCAATGAACATGAGCTTGAGGGAGTTCAGTGTAGTAATTGACAGATGTGCATGACATGCTGCGGTCCATAAGGTCACAAAGAGTCAGACCCAACTGAATGACTAAACAACAACAATGCTTCACTAATGATCACTTCTCTTTAGAGTCAAGTGTATACAAACTGGGACCCCATAACACACGGTCAGGATTTACCAATTATGGGTCACAATGTGAATAAAAGCCTTACTAGGAAACGTTATCCAGATATTGCCCTGAAGTATTATTTATTAATCAGATATGTTTGAGAAAGGATAGAAATGTAATAATAGCAAAAAATATATTCAGATTACGGAAAGAATTTAATGAATCTGATCAAGTCATAGTAAAATGTTATGCTCAATAATAATCTGACCGTTCCAGTCAGTGTGCAGGTTGTGAGACATCTTTTCATGCCACAAGAGGTAACTTGTAAGTAGAGTCTGGAGGCAGAGGCACAAGAGATCAAATGGTCAATTACCGCTGGATAATAGAGAAAGCAAGAGAGTTCCAAAAAAACATTTACTTCTAATTCATGGACTATTCTAAAGCCTCTGACTGTGTGGATCACAACAAAATGTTCTTAAAGAGATGGGAGCACCAGAGCATCTCATCCTCCTCCTGAAGGATCTGGATGTGGACCAAGAAGCTACGGTCAGAAGCGAACATGGGACAACAGAATGTCTCAAGATTCGGAAAGCAGTGAGACAAGGTTGTATATTGTCACCTTATTTATTCAATTTATACACAGAGTACATCATGCATAAGGCTGGACTGGATGAATCCAAAGCCGGAATCAATATTACTGGAAGGAATATCAACAACCTCAGATACGCCGATGATACTACTCTGATGGCTGAAAGTGAGGAGGAACTAAAGGACCAACTGATGAGGGTAAAAGAAGAGAGTGCAAAAACGGCCTGCTGCTCAACGTTAGGAAGATGAAGATCATGCCAAACTTCAAATTGACTTCCTGGCAAATAGATTGGGAATAAATGGAGGCAGTGGCAGATTTTATTTTCCTGGATTCGATCGTATTTTGTTCACTGTAAGTTTTATAGGTGGCAATCTTAAAATGTGGTTAATAAAGGTTGATTTAAGTTCTCCACTTTTTTTTACATATATTGTGTGCTCCAAGATCTCTTCAGTTGGGGTCTGTAGCCATGACATTAACAGATGTTTACTTATTTGCAGGAAAGCTATGGCAACTCTAAATAAGCAATTAAAAAATACATTACACTATGAACAAAGGTCCGCATAGTAATCATTCTGGTATTCCCAGTAGTAACATACGTATGTGAGAGCTGGACCACAAAAATGGCGTAGAATTGACGACTTTGAATTGTGGTGTAAACTGTTTAGAGTCCCTGGGACTCCAAGAAGATCCAGTCAATCAGTACTACAGGAAATTAAGACAAACTGTGCTCTGAAAGGTTTGATCATGAGACTGAAGCTCAGATATTTTGTCCATATCATGAGATGGCAGGATTCCCTAGAAAAGACGCTGATGCCGGAAAAGATTAAAGGCACACGAAGAATGGGACGGTAGAGGTTGAGATGGATAGATGCAATCATTGTGGCAATAAACATGAGCTTAATGGAGCTCAGAGGGGCAGTGGCTAAGAGATGTGTCTGGGGTGCTGCTGTCCATAGGGTCATGGGAGGCGGACATAACTGAACAACTAAACAACAAAATCCTGAGTTCTAATTAGGAATATCAGGCTGGTAAGGGAATATTGGTTCTTCTCTGCTGTCCAGTCTATATTTCCATTGTTATTGCTTAGAGTCCCTTGAACCCCAAAAAGATCCAATAAATCAATACTACAGGAAATCAACACAAACTGCTCACTGGAAGGTTTGATTATGGCTCAATACTTTGTTCATGCCATGAGAAGACAGGATTTCCTAGTGATGTTGGGAAAAATGTAAGGCACACAAAGAAGAGGACTGCAGAGCCGGAGATGGATAGATTAGGTAATTGAAACAATGAACATGAACTTGAGGCAGTCCTTGGATCAGCCAGTAAGGTATTTACAAACTGTAAAAAAACATCTACTCTGACACAGAGAGAAGCACAGAGTGTGTAACGGATGGAGGAAGAAAGCCACACATACACTGAGATTGAGGGTGGGTATATGGGCGACTGATGGGGGCTATGCAATATAAACACACCGTTGTCACAAAGGCTCTTACAGATTCATGCCATTCATGTGACTGCTCAGCTTGTGACTATTATATACTATCGTATTATAAATTCCGCAAGGTTGGGGGCTTTGTGAGGCGTAATCTGTTCACATCTCTTGTTCAAAATTGTAGCAAATGGAATTATACAGGAATTACAATACAGCGTTGGTTCCCAAGTCTTATCCATCTACACAACTGACTTCTAAATATTGTAGTAATAACTATGACATCATACGAATTCATGTTTCATATCTTTCCAAAATGTGTATCCTATCTTCACAAGAATATCTTCTCTAACTTGTACCTGATACATACCCCATACCCAAATAATTCTACAATGCAACACACTGCCATCTTGTAGCTATCGCCCAAACCTTACCATATGGATTGTAAGCTCTATGGAGTAGGGATCTCACTCCCATTGCACCAAGCTTTCTGTGGACCCATATTTGTACTTCACTGTACTTGTATTTCTACTTATGTTAGGATTTGCTGATTGCACCCACTCTACTTTATTCTACTTAGTAAATAGCGCTACAGAAAACGCTGGCACTTTATAAATAAAGAGTAATAATAATTAGCAAGAATCATTATTATGTAAAACAAGGAGACACGCAGGGAAAAGGGCAAAGGACAAAGGGCAAAGGGGGCAGGTTTACAGCTTTGTTAAATTTTGTAAAGCCGAAATTCCCCAACTGTGGTCAGCAGCCTATCCCTAGTCCGCATATTACAACAATAGTATAGTATAAGCAGGATTGATACTAGATGTTATTGTTGATAGGTGTACATGTTATATACTAATAATGGGCATTACAGCAGAACAGGTTAAAACATGGTCCATTATGGTCCATGATGACACTCATCATTATTCAAGTGGTCCTCCATCTTCCTTAGCAAAAAAGTTGCAGGCCACAGCAGTAAATAATAATTACAAATCATTTTGACTTATAGCTTGAGAATACAAAGTACCCACAGAGCAAAACGGATCAAAAAATAATAATAATATTCATCCAATCTCCATGCAAGTGAGATTTTCCAACATGACCCTATAGGTTTAAGAT
>CM050165.1:12522369-12597369 GCA_027410445.1 Discoglossus pictus | reverse complement strand
GAAGCATTTAATTGAAAATGAATAGAATAAACCAGTATCCTCCTCCGATCATATCTTTGGCTTGAGGTCGGCTGTCTACTAATCCTCCGTGGAAAACACAATTAGTGATTACAGAGAGGATGCTGTGCTGCGCTCACAAGAAGAGCATTGTTTACTCTTCGTGGTTTGCCACACGAAAGCCGGAGGAGCTCCATGAGCCATGTGTGTCACGGGTCACAGAGACGATATTATTATAATTATTATTATGTGCCTGTAAATTTCTAGCATGTGATGAACATGTGGCATAATGGAACATGTGCCACCAGCCAATCAGAAAATACATTGGTTATTTTCAGCTTGGTGGTAGAAATACACCACGGAGCTAGGAAAATGGGATTGAGAATTTACTGGGATTGGGTTTGAGCAGCTATATGGTTTTTTTTGTTGCTTATGCAAATGACCCTTGGGACTTAGTCTCCCTAAGGGTAAAAGGGAGCTCCAGTCATGGACTCCTTGCTCACTGTGCCCTAGGGAGTTCAGCTACACCGCACTGACTGGCCTAATAAAGGCTGACATGTACATGTGGGGTTTGCTGTCTCTGCTTTTCAAGGTAGAATTGCCTGGTATTTCAGGGCTGGATCACTCTATTGAGTGAGACCAGACTGATATACTACAGGATATTTCTCGTTAAAGTGCACAAGCTAGCTAGTTGTCATCTAGACTGCTTGGCTAATTGTGTTCAGACTAATTTGATCAATGACCTCAGCCTACATTGATCCTGCACATGCATTTCTTTCAGTAGAAATGTTAAATCATTTTACTTTACTTCAAAGCTAAGTATTTTAACCGTAAATTACATGACAACATCCTCCCAATCTACTAATGACTTTATCTTACATTATTAATTACTCTCAAAGTTTAAGGAGATGCTAAACCACAACAGCATGCCCAGTCAGTATAAATCAGGGTAATGTTAAGACTTTAACATATAATTGTCTCTGTTACTATTCTTATTTATTAATCTCGGCATGCTCTAGTGGTTTATCATCACCACTGTGAGAAATAACTAATGACATGAGATGAAGTTATTAACCGAGTGAGAGGACATTTTTATGTAATTTATGCTGAAAATACCAAACCCAATGCAAATCCAGAGCCAAAGTCATGATCAGAAGGAGTTCCTGGCTCCCCCCTCACTCCATCCCTACCCACTCTCCTCTCTTCCCATTCTTCCCATTCTTCCCACATTTCACTCTCTCCTCACCCACTTCTCTCACTTACATCTCTCTCCTCTTTTATCTCTCCTCTGTATCGCTTTCCTTCCTCTATACTCTAACTTCTTATCTCATATCTTTTCTTTCTCCTCTGTTCTCCTCTCCTCTGTTCTCCTCTCCTTTGCTCTCCTCTGTTCTCCTCTCCTTTGTTCTCCTCTCCTCTGTTCTCCTTTGTTCTTCTCTGTTCTGCTCTCCTCTGTTCTGCTCTCCTCTGTTCTCCTCTCCTTTGTTCTCCTCTCCTTTGTTCTCCTCTCCTCTGTTCTCCTCTCCTCTGTTCTCCTGTGTTCTCCTCTCCTTTGTTCTCCTCTCCTTTGTTCTCCTCTCCTTTTTTCTCCTCCTTTCCGCTCTCCTGTGTTCTCCTCTTCTCTGTTTTTATCTGTTCTCCTCTCCTGTTTTCCTCTTCTCTGTTCTCTTCTCCTTGTTTCTGCTCTCCTGTGTTCTCCTCTGTTCTCCTCTCCTGTGTTCTCCTCTCCTCTGTTCTCCTGTGTTCTCCTCTCCTCTGTTCTCCTGTGTTCTCCTCTCCTTTGTTCTCCTCTCCTTGTTTCTGCTCTCCTGTGTTCTCCTCTGTTCTGCTCTCCTGTGTTCTCCTCTTCTCTGTTCTTCTCTGTTCTCCTCTCCTCTGTTCTTCTCTGTTCTCCTCTCCTCTGTTCTCCTCTCCTCTGTGCTCCTGTGTTCACCTCTGTTCTCCTCTCCTTTGCTCTCCTCTGCTCTCCTCTCCTCTGTTCTCCTCTCCTTTGTTCTCCTCCTTTCCGCTCTCCTTTGTTCTCCTCTGTTCTGCTCTCATGTGTTCTCCTCTCCTCTGTTCTTCTCTGTTCTCCTCTCCTCTGTTCTCCTCTCCTCTGTTCTCCTCTCCTCTGTTCTCCTGTTTTCTCCTCTGTTCTCCTCTCCTTTGCTCTCCTCTGTTCTCCTCTCCTCTGTTCTCCTCTCCTTTGTTCTCCTCTCCTTTGTTCTCCTCTCCTTTGTTCTCCTCTCCTTTGTTCTCCTCCTTTCCGCTCTCCTGTGTTCTCCTCTTCTCTGTTTTTATCTGTTCTCCTCTCCTGTTTTCCTCTTCTCTGTTCTCTTCTCCTTGTTTCTGCTCTCCTTTGTTCGCCTCTGTTCTGCTCTCCTTTGTTCGCCTCTGTTCTGCTCTCATGTGTTCTCCTCTCCTCTGTTCTTCTCTGTTCTTCTCTGTTCTCCTCTCCTCAGTTCTGCTCTCCTGTGTTCTCCTCTCCTCTGTTCTTCTCTGTTCTCCTCTCCTCTGTTCTTCTCTGTTCTCCTCTCCTGTTTTCCTCTTATCTGCTCAGAGGTAGCTCTCAAAAGGGGTGACAGCAATGAGAGACCCCAGGGTGCGGCAGAGGAGTCTGTAAGGAACTGGCAACCCACTCCAGTACCTTTGCCATGAAACCATATGGATAATCACTACCAGAAACATAGACAGATGTACCTGATGTGCTTCGTCCGTATGGCCACCGAAAGTTTGAACGAACAACATGTGAGTTGGAAGTCGATTTCAGTCCTTGCACTTGGGTAAAAAGCTCGCTATCTGGATCTAGTTTTATTTACCTGATCTTACCCTTATGATCAAAATGATTTTAAAGAAATCAAATATCAAAGTTGTTTTTTACAACCTGTATGTTTTGCGATATGTATGTCATGATACGGTACCAGCAGGACCAAGACGCTCTCAGCCTCCCACCTGTCCTCGTATCGGATGAACATGATTATCTTCAGTGACCACAGGCAGAGTACAGAGATTAATTTTGAAAATAACCTGTCTTATAAAGTAGTTTCTCTGAACCAACGAAGTCGAGCTCTTGTGCTTGTACTTGTTGACCAGAAGTTACTTTATTGGGGAGGGGGTGAGCAGTGTTATAGGGGACAGTCAGACATTAAACAGGAAGAAAACAACACATTCACATACCCAACTTACAGACAGTATTTCCTAGAGAACACCCTGAAGCTGGTAAAGATTGGAGGCACAAGAAGAAGGGGATGGTAGAGGCGTAGATGGATAAAGTCATTGAAGCAATGAACATGGGCTTGAGGGAACTCAGAATAGCAGTGGCTGACAGATTTGCCTGAGGACGAAAATGTCAGTTCCTCATTAAGACAAATTCATACACAGCCAGGGTATATTTTATGTTTTATTAAATGTTATAATCAACACATACACATAAAAATTTACCAAACTTCTCCGAACACAAGTGAAAGAGTCAGTGGATCATATTCAATAATTATCGCATCGCAAGTTTCTAATTTATATAATATAATCTTCAACAAGCCCAAAGAATGTTAACAGCTACAAAAAATATAGGCACAATGTGAAGATCCCAAAAAGGGGGTCAATTTAGCTACAGACAATCCCTGCCTTTGGCCACAGGAATTCCCCACTAAATAGGCGACCTCCATTGAAGGAATGGGCCTCTTGGTGACCGGCAGTCATATCAGTCCCTCTTAAGGACCACTCCCTATAAACGAAACACCCCATTCTCTAGACATTCCAGGAGAGTATGGTTTAATATGGCCTCTCACAGCATTTCCAAAACAGCAACTGAACTTCACAAGCACTCCCCCCTGTGACTCAGCGAAGATGTGGTCAATCTCCCCGGATTGCCCCCTGATGAGCTGACTGATCTGTTCTGGTGTAAGTCATTGTCGGTTTTAGGAAAACAATAGTCTGCAAGAGTCTCTAGTCCAATGTCCACAGGGTAAAAATGCTTCAATATGTTTCAATAGGACCAGTAATGACACCCAGCTCACACGATGTTCATGCATAGTAGGGTGTCAAGGGTATCCATGGGTTTGTGGGAACAACTTCTTCTTAGGCCCCCAATTGTAATCCAAAAGCTGAATGCGGGTAGCACCAGGGGTGACCACAGGGCATCAACTTCCCCCACAATCTCCCAAGGCAAAGGAATGAATCAGTGTGTCCCTCTGAAGTTCGGAACACAACAAATAACCCACAGATACCTGATTCTGGGTGTGCAGGGTAGATTTTTGTCACTATTCTCTTCTACCCATTCCAGGGGAATAAACAATCCTGGTGGTGACCCCAGCACAAACCCCACAGTCCAGGCCAAGTGTCCCTCCTTGGCTATTAGGCCAGGTGCATAGTTGCTCCCATTCAGCCTGTTTGCTTGGTCTGGGTTCTGCCAACAGTCCTCTGTGCCAGAGTAATCAATAAAGTCCAAGGGTGCCAATGCCAACCCATCCCCCAACAACAAGGGCCAATGCACTTTTCTGCCCCGCTGTATGGGTAAAACATTCCCCCTAGGGGAAAAGGTATTGGCTGGATCTGGAAGCCGGCACCCAATATTGTGGCCTGGTCTAAAGGCTCCAATCCTCTAGGTTGCATCTGGATCAGCATATCACATCTCTCTAGAACCACCACCTGGGCATAGCACTCACCTCTTTATGAGTCCATGGTCACAGTGTTCCCTGGCAGGATCTTACTGCTCTCGTCCAGACTTCTCCTTGGGCCATCAATTTGACAGACATTCTCTGTCTTCCCCACTGCCTTGTCCTTAGCAATGGTGTGCCCACAAACTGGATAGGGTTGTACCTCCTGGTCTGCCACGCTCCCAGGGATGCTTGCTGAGCCTGTCCCTGCAACTGTGGCTGGCTCTCTGACATTGGCTATCAGCTGGAACCCCTTCAATGGTACACAGTCAATTCCCAGGCCCTCCATCTGGCCTGCTTTTCCTATCTGAGACTCAGACTCCACTGCTTTTGAGATGTACCCATAATGTATGGTACCCTCCTCACCTATCCCAGTCATAGCAAAAATTAACTGGGCCTGGTCCATGTGTACCTCCATATTGGTATAGTCCTGGTCAGAGTCCATAATATCTTCTCCCCAAACCGCTTGAGTATAATTGCACTTGTACATACTGCCTGGTGGGTAGGGGTCCTTTTCACCCCTGTCTGCCTGACTGGGTTCCTCCCATCTGGATGGCCAGAACCCCTCCATGGATGTCCTCATCCAGCAATTTAACATACTCAGCCTCCAGCTGCTGCTCTTGCTGAATCAGGGGTTCTAGCAAATTAGCCTCAGAGGACCATGGTTCTAGTCCCAGACCTTGACAGCATTTAAGAAGCAAGTTAATCTTCCTCCTTACAGCCCTCATGCCACATTCAGGATCACCATACACGATCTCCCAGAGACCAACTATTAGCTTCAATCAAAAATAGGGATCCTCTCCAAAGGTACCAACAGGCCCTATCCTGGCATGATACTGATTCTCCAAGTAAATCCCTTTACTGCCGCAATCCCAGGAACTCCATCCATTGCTTTAGAAGGGCCATTCCCCTTGCTACCGGTTCTTGCACTGAGCTCCCACAACTGCCACCAGTTTGTGAAGACCCCTAAAAAGGGGGTCTATTTAGCTACAGACAATCCCTGCCTTTGGCTACAGGAATTCCCCACTAAATAGCGATCTTCATTTAAGGAATGGGCCTCTCGGTGTCCGGCAGACATATCAATCCCTCTTAAAGAAATTACACCATTCCCTATAAATGAAACATCCGATTCTCTAAAAGTTCCAGAAGAGCATTGTTTAATATGGCCTCTCACAGCATTTCCAAAACAGCAACTGAACTTCACACACAACTACTCTAAATATACATTTTACCTACAAGGGTTTCCAGAGTCACCAAACTTAAAGCTGATTACTACCATCTATTATAATATACCTTACATTTATCCCTCTTTCCATTACTTTATCAAGTAAATAAAAAACTAGACTTCTAACATAAAATCACTTGTCCCTTTAGAGCGTAAATTTGTGAGTTTACAATCTTTTGAGGAGCTTTAGAAAAAAGCACCATGTATGTAAGATGCTAAATTCAAAGAGGGTCCTCCACGTTGTGCCATGTGTTTAATATTATATTTATTTTTTGTATAGAGCTTCGGAATATGCTGCCCATTACAAATAACGAATAATAATAATAATAATATTTTTTTCGCTCATTTCTAGGCTGCTGTCATGTTGACCTCTCTTTCTTCTTCTTCGCACTCAAAATGTGACACTGTGTGAAGTGGGTGGCCAGAAGCTGTCTTCCACATTGCATCTTCTAAAGAAAACATAGTATGACCAGCAGGTTCTCATTGGCCAACTGATTCAGGTGATACCACTTCTAGTACTCATCATAGGAGTTCTGTTAAGGTATGAGACTGCCTCTTCCCAGTAGATACTGAGGACAGGTTCTTATAGAGTACCTACCATAGAACATTCCTAGAGATTCCCTATGGAATGATGAGAGGGCTACACACTCACCACCACCACTTTGTTGTTGTTTTTTATTCAACCTAATGTGCTGCCATATACATAAGCCTTTAAGGGTAACATGTTGTATATAATCAGGCCAAGACCAGCCTACTGGCCAATAGGTTTCTGTATTCCATATTTCTTCTACATCAATACATTTACTTTTTCCTTAGGATGCTTACATATCTTAGATGGAATGGCATCATATCCACTAACTTAAACTATCTACCTTACACAGAGCTTACATATACACCCTAGTTTTCACTCACCTCATTAAATCTGGTCCAGTTTGATTAGCTTGAAATATTTTTTAATAGCTTAGGATAAGCTAAGAAAAGTAAAGATATTTCACTATCAACAAAGGTATGCAGAGTTAGAACTATGGTATTCCCAGTAGTAACATACGGATGTGAGAGGTGGACCATAAAGAAGGCTGAGCGCTGGAGAATTGACGCCTTTGAATTGTGGTTGTTGGAGAAAACTGCTCAAGAGTCTCCTGGGCTGCAAAAAGATCCAATCAATCAGTACTTCAGGAAATCAAGACAAACTGATCACTGGAAGGTTTGACCAGGAGGTTAAAACCCAAATATTTTGTACATGCCATGAGAAGACAGCATTCCTTAGAGAAAACGCTGAAGCTGGAAAAGATTGAAGACACACGGAGAAGGAGACAACAGAGATGGCTATATGAGCAATGAACGTGAGTCTGAGGAGCTCAGAGAAGCATTAGCTGATAGATGTGCCTGGTGTGCTATGGTTCATAGGGTCACAGAGAGTCGGACACAACTGAATGACTAAACAACAACAACAGTTTTTAATGCCCCAGTATGAAAAAACAAATGTTTCAGGCAAACAAAATATAGACTTTTAGACTTTGAACCTTTTTATAAACCTGGTAAAATAAAATTAAAATAATAATTTATAAACTCCTAAAATGAATGTTTCTACATTTCCACTGTTTTGGTCGGTTGTTTTTATATATGAATTTGATTATTATCAGGTTGTTTTTATATATGAATTTGAGTATTATCATGGATATTAGCTAATTCTGGGGAGGATCCTTCCAAGCTGGATGCCATTGGGTCTGGTTATTTTCACTCTTATTGTCTTTGGCGCAGATCACTAAGCCTTGACAAACAATTATAGCCTTTGACTGAATCAATCTCAAAAACAACTGTTGTATTTTGAAGAATTGCACTATTGCACTGTTACCATTCCCTTCCCTGAGGCAATCTTATTAGGTATTGAATATATTTACTACCCACTTTATAAAAAATTAAAAATCTATTTACTAGAAACACAATGGGCTCCCTCATCCAACTGAGATAATATGCGGATAAAATACAGTAAACACAATGGACGTTTGTGTATTTACACTTCCTCGAGCATTGCTGAAAAGCGACCTACCTGGAAGAAAGGCAAATACAAACTTTCCATATCTCAAGCAAAAAGTTTCCATCACCCTTTGGTCTAAATAAGTTACAGGAACTTGGGGAAAAAATGTTGTAGCATTTGGCCATGTTACTTTGCATTACGAATGAATGGAGTATTTTGAAATTCAAGGTATACAGACCTTTTTAGTCAGGAAGCACAAAAAGAGGAAAAGAATAACTAACACCAGTGTATATATTAAAGACCCCCCCCCAAATAAGCAAAAATCAAATCCTTCTTGACATACAGGCCATTATTTCCCTTTAGTTGCCGGAGCATATATATTTATGTATATGTGTTCTTAGTGAGTTGATATGGGGGGGAACGGAAAAAATAACTATTTTCGCTGGGACCTTCCATTCAAAAGCTCCACCACTGGTTAAAATCATTAATCCTCACAGCAAACAGATGTGAAAATTAGGCGCCCATCATAATAACCGCCTTGAGGTCCATGAAGCCTTATCTAACCATCCAACTACTTTCTTACATTACAGTTATGAGTCTTTTAGAGACATTCATGATGGATTGAAGTGCGGTTAAAAGATTCATGGGAAGCCCAGTGACGATTGACTTATACCAAGGTGATATAAGATGAGTACCGTATATTAGAATGTTTGTAGTGTCTTCTGTAAGAAAGTGGCAAAACCTAGAGATGTTCTTTAAGTGAAATAAGCAGAATTTAACTAGCGACTCAATGTGTGACTTGAAGAAAAGTGTAGAGTCCAGTCACTCAAACACACCGGATCTGAGGGATGGGAGTGAGTTCTTGTTAGAAAAGGAGATATGTGGTATGGTGGTTGTGGCAGACGGAGGAAACAGTAGGAGCTCTGTTTTTGAGATGTTGAGATATAAGTAACGTAATGTAGGCAGGTTGTGACTTGGGCTAGTAGGGAGTGTGAGAAGTTTGATGAGGACACGTATATGTGGGTGCCAGCTGTGTACAAGTGATATTTGAACCAAAATGAGTTTAAACGTTTAAAAGTTCAGCTTAGAGGGCACACCTTTGTAGGTAACATGTCTGCTTTTTGTACCAAGGTTGGGGCCAAGTGTGTGCGGACTGTACTATTATGGTACAAGTGGACTGATCAAAGGTTGTATTAATAGACTGTTGTAATGAGTGGTGGCCAGGTGAGGAAAGGCGATAGTGTTAATGAGATCAAGGGAGTTGCCATCAAGGTGAGTTGGAGAATCATTCTATTGTGAGGCACCAAGTGTCTCAGGACGAGGTGGACAATAGATGACACCTGTAGCAGAGAGATGGATGGAAAAAAAATGAAATGTATGGACATCAAAAAAGGAGAATCCTACACCACCTCCCTTTCTATTCCCAGGTCTAGGGCTATGAGTTGTAGACTACCATATGAGAAAGCAGCAGGGGAGGAAGTGTCTGATGAGGAGAGCCATGTTTCAGTAATTGCTAGGAGATTAAGATAGCAAGAAATACAATTTACAAGGTCATGTTGCAGATAGAGCACTAATTCCAAAGGGAACAGAAGAATGGAAGTGTGGACTTGGGTTGGCATGGGTATGTGCGGCACGTACTTTGCTCGGTGGAGAACAGTGTGCCATTATCAGGGCACCGAGAACTGCGCTTTGACGCTCTGCGCCCAGCCTGCATCCCATCTGCCACAGAGGCTTCTCATATTTACTGGACCTGCTTGCTCAAGGCTGGCAAGGCCAAGGTAAGGGGCTGATAGTGTGCCATGTGGGACTGGCATGTGTCACTAGGAGCATGTTGCATTGCATGTTTATCACTACATGTCATTGTCATTATTTGCATGTGTGATAAACATGCAATGCAACATGCTCCTAGTGGCACATGCACACAATGACAGTGACATTACATACAACATGCTCCTAGTGACACATGAAACAATGCCTGGCCCATATGGCACACTATCAGACCCTTACCTTGCAAAAGCAGGTCCAGTAAATATGAGATGGGGGCGCGCGTATGAGAAGCTTCTGCGGCAGATGGGATGCAGGCTGGAGTGCAGAGCGTCATCAGGGTGCAGTTCTCGGGGCCCTGATGACGGTGCACTGTTCTGAAGGTCGGGGTGCCAAGGGGATGCATATTAGCTTCAGGAAATTGTTTGCCAGTGGGATGAATATGGAAATGTTATGGGATCATTGTTGGGGGAAATGCCTCCACCTGTTAGAAGGACGGAGAATAAAAGACATTAGTGGGACTTGCAGAAGAGAGAATGTTTTTTAGCTTTGACATTGTGAGACAGTGACTTGAGAAAAGTTCATGAGAGCAAATAAGGATGAGGAAAGGATGGATGGTGCAGTATATAATGATTTGGGGGTGACAGGAGAGCCAGGCAAAACTGCAGGAGAACATGGTGAGTGGAGTATAGTGGTGGAGATGACTGAACACGGGGAATGAATATTTCACTGGTTATAGATAAGTGAGACAAACTACGGGTTTAATTGGTTTTATGCAGATACATTTGATACTGGGGACTTCCAGTGTGATGGAGGTTAGAGACCAAGGAGATCATGAGCATCAATTGCTTGTTAGCCAGGTATATGTCACTATGTGTATCTATAAAGAAGGACACAATTTTTTGACGAAAACTTATGGTGAGTCTAACCAAGAGTATAATTAGCCAGAACAAAATTCAAAAGTTTGTTTTAATTAGATTTTGATACCTCTGCTGTACCGTGAAGACATCCATAAATACAAACCTGTTCCTATAGGTTATTATTACAAACCTACAGGAGCAGGTTAGTTATTATAGTTGCAAGCTTGTGAGGGGAAAGGGAAATGATCAAATTCCAAAATATTCAATTACTTAACAAACGCTCTTTCTTCTTCCTCCCCTACCCATATCTCCACTGATAGATAACATAAACACACAAACTCAAGCTCCAAGCCAGCAGCAAAGTGCTCAAATGATTTTCTCATGCACTTCACAAATGTGTGAAGGTGGTCTTTTAATGAGGTACGCACTGTTTTTAAACATATTAGTCCAAAAACTCCTGATGTCACAGACTGAGTTCCCAATCGTCCCACCTTCTACCACAGCTTCCACTCCTCACATATCTGATGAAAATGTCATAATCACTCCCACCTTCCAGGCCCCTTGTCTTTTACTCCTCACATGCAATCCATAACAAAATCTTGGACTTTTCATGCAAAAAACATTTCCAATATACGTCACTATGAAACAAGACACAAGTAAAATTATAATCCATCTCTCATCACGAGATTGTGGCAGGGGCGCGCGCACGAGTGGCTGCCTGTGAGCATGCCCAGAAGAGGAAAACAGATGGGAGGAAGAAACACACAGGAAACGAGTGTAGAGACACAGGCATTTAAATTATACAAACAAGAGGGGACAGAGACTGCTTTACGGGAATACAAGGAAATCAACAAGGCAGCAAAAGCGCGATTAGACTGGCTAAAATAGAAAATGAAAAATTAATTGCAAAAGAGAGTAAGACTAACCCTAAAATATTTTTTAAGTATATTAATGGGAAGAAGGCGAGGAAGGAAGCTATAGGAACATTAGAATGTGAAACAGGCCGTGTGAAAATTAGTGACCAGGAAAAGGCAGATGAGCTAAATAGGTTATTTTCTTCGGTATACACAAGGGAGGTACCAGTGGTTGGGACACGGCAACATAATGGGGCTAGACTACCTTTGCCAAATAATTGGTTAACACAGGAAGTAATCCAAAAGAGGTTGGAAAAAAAAAAATGTTAATAAAGCCCCGGGTCCTGATGGAATATATCCAAGGGTACTAAGGGAACTGGGTTCTGTAATAGCCAAACCATTATATCTAATTTTTCAAGATTCACTCGACACAGGGTCTCTACCAGATGATTGGAGAAAAGCTGATGTGATACCTATATTTAAAAAGGGAGCAAGAGCAAATCCGGGGAATTATAGACCAGTGAGCCTCACTTCTGTAGTGGGGAAGCTTTTAGAAGGGTTAATAAGGGATAAGATACAAGAATATGTCTATTTGAACAGGATTATAAGTAGGAGTCAACATGGGTTTATGAGGGATAGGTCATGTCAAACAAATCTAATTAGTTTCTATGAGGAGGTTAGTAGGAACCTGGATCAAGGCAACTCAGTGGATGTAGTCTTTTTGGATTTTGCAAAGGCTTTTGATAGAGTGCCACATGGGAGACTATTGTGCAAACTAAGGGATACAGGAATTGCAGTAAATATCTGCACATGGACTGAGAGCTGGCTAAAAGACAGGAAGCAAAGGGTTGTTGTAAATGGAACATACTCCGATTGGACTAATGTGGTAAGTGGGGTTCCTCAGGGTTCAGTATTAGGTCCTCTGCTTTTTAACATATTTATTAATGACTTAGAGGTAGGATTGGAGTGTGGGGTCTCCATTTTCGCTGATGACACAAAGTTGTGCAAGGTAATTAAATCAGAAAATGATGTGCTTTCCCTCCAAAGTGATTTACATAAAATTGAGGAATGGGCATCTAAGTGGCAGATGAGATTTAATACGAATAAATGTAAAGTTATGCATCTGGGAAGGAAAAATAGCCATGCAATCTATAATTTTAATGGAGCAAATCTAGATGTATCAGATATTGAAAGGGATTTGGGAGTGCTTGTGGACAACCACCTAGGTAACAGTGCTCAAAGCCAAGGAGCAGCTGCAAAGGTAAATAAAATATTAGCATGTACTAAGAAGGGTATAGAAGCCAGGGAAGCAAATATAATTCTGCCACTATACAAATCTCTAGTACGCCCTCATTTGGAATATGGAGTACAATTTTGGGCACCACTTCATAAAAAGGACATTTTAGAGCTGGAAAAGGTACAGAGAAGGGCAACAAAACTAATAAGGGGAATGGAGGGGCTAAGTTATGAAGAATGACTAACCAAATTAAACTTATTTTCTCTAGAAAAAGGCGTCTAAGAGGAGATATGATTACCTTATATAAATACATCCAGGGTCAGTATAAAGATTTGTCGGGGGAGCTTTTTGTGCCAAGAGGTTTTCAACTGACAAGAGGACATCCCTTGAGGTTAGAAGTAAAAAGATTCCACCTCAAAGAAAGAAAAGGGTTCTTCACGGTAAGGGTGGTTAATCTGTGGAACTCTCTACCAGAGGAGGTGGTGACAGCGGATTCGATAGATAACTTTAAAAGGGGACTAGATTTATTTCTAATTAAAAAGGGTATTCAGGGTTATCATGGATAATTAGAGAGACAGTAATGATCCAGTTTTTTTACATTTCCCCTTGAGACAATTGGCTAAGTCTTGCTTGTTTTTTTTGTTTTTTTCTATTTGCCTTCCTCTGGACTAATTAATAATAATAAAAATAAAAAAATCAGAGGAGATCTTAAAAGGTTGAACTTGATGGACTGAGAGTCTTTTTTCAACCTTAAAAACTATGTAACTATGTAACTATGAGGAGGGGAGACACAGGGGAGTGAGAGGGGGGGGTAGAGACACAGGTGAGTGAGAGGAGGGGGAAGAGACACAGGGGAGGGAGAGGAGGGGGAAGAGACACAGGGGAGGAGAGAGGAGACACACAGGGGAGGGAGAGGGGGGAGACGGAGATGAGGGGCGAGAGACACGGGAGAGGAGGCGGGAGAGTCACAGGGGTGGGAGAGGAGGGTGGAAGAGACACAGGGGAGGGCGAGGAGGGGGAGTGACACAGGGGAGTGAGAGGAGGGGAAGAGACACAGGGGAGGGAGAGGAGGGGGAAGAGACACAGGGGAGCATAGAGGAGACACACAGGGGAGGGAGAGGGGGGAGACGGAGAGGAGGGGGAGAGACACGGGAGAGGAGGCAGAAGAGACACAGGGGTGGGAGAGGAGGGTGGAAGAGACACAGGGGAGGGAGAGGAGGTGGGAGAGACATTGGGGAGGGAGTGGAGGGGGGAGAGACACAGGGGAAGGAGAGGAGGGAGAAGAGACACGGGGGAAAGAGACAGAGGGGGGAAAAGAGACACAGGGGAGGGAGAGGGGGGAAATAGACACATGGGAGGGAGGAGGCAGGAGACACAGGGGTGGGAGAAGGGGAAAGAGACACAGGGGAGGGAGAGGGGGGAAGAGACCCGAGGGGAAAGACAAAGGGGAGGGAGAGGGGGTTAAAACACAGGGGGGGGAAAGGAGATACAAGGGAGGGAGAGGAGGGGGTAAAGGAGACACAAGGGAGGGAGAGGAGGGGGGAAATGAGACACAGGAGAGGAAGTAGATAGAGGGCCCTCATTGCGAGTCCCGTGATGAGCGCCAAAGGCGCTCATCGCAAGGCCAGTAAAGTAGAGGGGGGATAGGCTCACAAAAAGCACATCCCGTCAAGTAGAGGGGGGAGGCCTGTGATGAGCGCCGAAGGCACTCATCGTGAGGCCAGTGAAGCAGAGGTCATTTTTGACGGGCAAGTTGCTAGTTACAAATAAAGGTTAATAATAATAATAATAATAATAATAATAATAATAATATTAATTATAATAATAATAAATATGATTTGCTCTCTGGAGTGCACACATTCATAATAATAGTGAAAACTTAAAAACATACCAGGTAATTTCCCTACTGCAATATTAGATACATAAACATTATAATGGATACTCCATGCACAGCATCATTTTATATATTCATTAATGTTAGTTAAAGCATCACTTTAAAATGAAATTGTATATTTTGTAATTAGAAAAAACAAATGTGACCCATCTTCTGGACCCAGGAAGCATCCATAAAACTTGGTTGAATGTTGTGTGCAGGGGGGTGGGGGGGGGGGGTTACATTTCTGGAGGGTAGAGCTGTAAAAGGGGATGGACGTCAAAATCTAACAACCACCTCCCTCTGCCTCTCTTTCCTACTTCCCCACATCCTCCCTGGTAGATAATAACCATACCCCTCATGTTCCAGCTCTCAGTAAATGAAACAAAGAGTTCTCAAAAAACTGTTTTTCTTTAAAAAAAAAAAAATCTAATCATTGTTGCTATTGCTGTTAGTTTGTTTGATACTTTACAGATGAGCATTTTGTCTTGATTTGCAGTTGTCCTTTAATAAATAAAAGTTTGTATTTAATTTCTTTTAACATATATCTCATTATAAAGGCCAGTGCCTACTGTAAATACAGAAATACTTAGGTATTCTAGTTTGGCTGTTTGAGCATCCTCCAGATTTCAGTGTGGCGTGCTGCAGGATACCATTCATGGGTATCACGCACCCTCGGCCCTGTACATCACAGCTCTATCTTATCCATCTATTTTCCATTACAAACGCGCCCTGCCCTTGGCGAATGCTGCGCATCGCAATACTCTGTCCCTGTAATTTGTGGTGCAAAACTAGCAGGAAGCAGGAAAGAATTAGGAGTAAAACTGTGCCGAACTGCCAAGAATCAGACGTTCCTAAAATAATACAGGGGTCACACTCAAGTTAGAAAATATATAAGTTTAACCCCTAACTCCCAGAAGGAGCTGTCTTGCACTGTTCTGCAATGCATTGTCTGTGTGAAATATGTAACAAACTAACATTAACATCTGTGCAAGCTGTGAGCATAAAAGCATTTTAGAACAAAATCTCTGTTTATTTCATTGACCCTTTAATATTGAACTGCAAGTTGGCCTGTAGCCTGAGGGGGAGCATCATCCTGTTGAGAGTCTATAAGTACTGTTGTAGAGAGGTACTTCGTAGTGGCAGTCATTAAATAAAACTCAATAGAGATATTATTGGATTCCCATGGATCTCCTGTTCCTCTATTCTTAGGTTTTAATCCAGCTAGGAACACAAGCAAATGTCAGCTACCAGTAAAGCAAAATGAACAAACAACTCTAAAATTAAAGGCTGCATTTATTTATTTTTTAGCTTTGTAAAAACATTTTACTGCGTCAATGGACATGGTACCCTACCCAGTGCCTAGGATCAAGCTGAGCCCCGGCCAAACCAACAACTGGCCCCCTTACTTTTTCCTTTGCTTGTGCCTATGCGCAGGCTACAGATGTCGGAGGAAGTTATGATAAGGGATGAGACTTGCTGGCACCACAGCCATACCTGGGAACTCCCACTGCTGATATCAGCGTACTGGACCTGATGCCTTGGTTAATTAGGGGAAGATACTTAGGGGGGAGGTGGTTTAAGTTGGGTATGTGGACATGTTGTTTCATTTCCGACTGGCCTTTTGTTCAGTCCCCTATAAAACTCCTTACCCATCCCCAATAAAGTCACTTCTGGTCATCGATTACAAGTGTGAGAGCTGGACTTCATTAGCTCATGGAAACTATTTTATAGTTTTATGCTATTTAATAATAATAAGTCTGTACTCTGCCTGCGGCCACTGAGGATAATCATACCCACCCAATATGAGGACCTAACTGGTCCAGAGCATGCCGGTCCTGCTAGTCCATTTACATATCATTAATTCAAGTTATTCATAAGAGCATATTAGCAATATGATACTTCACAGGCCCTTTAAGCAGTCTGGCACTTTTCAACAATATGCAAGCTATATCTTTACTTGGGGGTTAAATGGATCCCGCATGATAATCTGCTGGTGCCACCCGGACACAAACCATTTAAAGGCTGCAAATGAGAAAAAAATGCAAATATGTTTTGTTTTATTACCCAGTTTATGCACATAAAGAATAGACATAAACATATTTGCTTTTTATTTCTGCTCAGAGCTCACTACCTATGGTGGAACAAAATGAGTCAGACTATCACTGGATCATTGCTAGTTACATTGTATGAAATGGCACCAGGATTCCCACTTACACCAGTCAGCTGGAGCTGCCACCAGACCCCAGTATCCTCATGATCCAGGGGAATGGAAATGTAAATGATCCAGGAGAATACAAGAATATGGATATTGATAAATCATCCTTAGAGATCATGATGGACTGCCTGAGACGTGTATCCCTAACCACTCTTCTTTATTGAATGATATACATTTTCTGTACAGTGAAAAAAAATAAAACATTCCAATACTCGCACTGATAACACAGCCAAACAGGAGGCCCTATGTAGCTCTATTTGGCACTACCTGTTGAAGCCTTACTGTGGTCCAAAGGAGACCCTGGGCTGGGCTGGGCTGGGCTGGTGCCTTACAGTCTAACTACATGGACATTTGGGCATTTCCAACATTCTAATAATGAAACTGGCGCAGCCTCCATGCTGGAAAACTTTTGTAATATTTAAAACATTATAATTTAAAATTCATTATAGAAAGTGTATGATGCCTTTTATAAAATGAATATTGATGTAAATATGTATGGTAAGAGGTGCAGAAGGTATTTTGCCTTCATAAGAAGACAAAAAAAATAATAATCGTAACGTAAATACATCACCATAATTATAGAAAACGTCATCCAATTTCTATTTAAACAATCAAATCATCAATACATTTATCTAGTGTTATTATTATAATTGGCAGTGGGAGTCTTTATAAAGTGTCAACATTGTCTATATTGCGTTTGGAAGGATATCCAGCCATCCAAATAGTTCCAGTCTCACCAACCTTCGTAAACATGACGCTGCCACTTTAGACTTATTCCAATGAGTTTTTTGCCTTTATACATAAGTTTTTCTAATCTATTTGTCTTCATACAATGAGCTTTAATACCCCATTCGTGGCTGTTGGGTTATTTTACACACAAGTCTATCTTGGTGAGTTCAACCCATTGTGCTGCCATTTTTAAATGTTTTTCACACTGATTACCATAATGGGTTGCAATCTATTATTTCAGGACATATGTACATTTTCATGAATTGTAATATATTTTACTGTTGAAAAGCATAAATCATATAAGGGACCTCCCTCTCTCTAACTCTCTCTATCTAGCGCTATTAATTATCTCTTACAGTGGGGATGATAAGTATGAAGATCGTGGTGTCAATGTGTTATAGGTGAGAACAGTGATAACAATTAAAGGTCTCTGTGGCTATTAACTTTTATCCAACTGGACATGTTCTTCTTTATCATGGCACTGGGAGACTTAATTAATGGCACTAGACACAGTTTGATAGAGATGGGACTTGTATAGATAATATATGCTTGGAGACATATGCAAGATTCCTGGATTTACTATATATATAATATCATTATTATTATTATCGTTTATTTGTAACGCGCCAACATATTCCGTAGCGCTATACATGAATTAAGTTACAGGCAAGATCTAGATTCATAAGTTTTGTTTTACTGCCTAAAATCAAACAAATAGTCCCTGTATGACTCTTACACGGCAAGTCTCCAGCCAATGGAGGTCGCTCTGTTGGTTACAATTGGTTTGGTTAAACAAAGCCGCCTCCCCCCATTATCCTTATAGTGGGTGGATACCAGCAGTAGCTGAGTCTGAATTTCTCAAATAAATTTAATATTGGATTTTCTTTTCAATAATAGGAATTTGATTAATGATCAATGCCTAATTAAAACACCTAGCTCCTCCTGTTAGTGCTCCTTTAAATGCCTTACAGTAATGTCTTGACATCAGCGTCCCTTTAATAAGGACATTTCCACCCTGCAGCTTCAGTGCACTAACTTTTTTTTGCATAAATTCATCTAAATGAGTTTCTTTTTTTCATGAAAGATGTGCAATCTGGGTTAAAGATCTTGCTTTTAAGTACTTCGCAATATCAGATTTGTGTAACTCTTATGGTGTCCTTCTGATATTGGGTGCACTTGGCAAGGTATTTGGCACATACACCATTTACTGCCCCCACAGCTTTTATAATTAGGAACATGGTGCTATACTTATACTGATTGAAGCGGATTTCTCTGGTATTAGCCACATCAATTATTTCTGAATCATTGATTATAGTTTATTATCTCTTTTTTTAATCTAACAGCAATTCATCACAAATAAAGTAATAATAAATATTAATAATGTCTGGGCTTCCCCTCTTTGTAATCAGGTTCCCTGTGCCCCTCCGCCCGCCCCTGTGCCACCCGGGGAGTCTGATATGTAAATTAGGTGGGTGTGTGCTTCATGAACCAAGAGAACCAAATCCAACAACGCTGTATTCATCGGCCTGTGCTTATCTCTAGACCCTGGAGGGCCACACACAGGACTGGATTTGAGGATTTCCTTTCTGTGAACAGGAGAGTTATTCAGGATGACCGATAGTCTGGCCTGTATGCACAGGGATATCGTAACATCCTGGCCGGTGTGTGGCCCTCCAGGACCAAATGTACCCACCACCCCAGGTCTAGACCAAAACATCCAGGTCTCTCTGAAGGCCACGCCCACCTGATTTACATATCAGACTCCTTGTGAGACACCGGGGAGGAAGACAGGGAGCCTGATCACAAAATGAGAAGAATAGACCTAAGCATTCACATTAAAACAGGTGTGATTTATATATTTTTTAGCAGTTAAAGGTCCAGTTATATTTCTTGGCGTACTACCTATACAGACAGTATGGTTTTTAAAAAAGTTGGTAAAGTGGTTCTTTAAGAAAATGTTATATATAAAACACTAAGAACAATCACAAACACTATTTTATATCTGTTGTATTGCTGTGATGAGAAGCTAAACCCTACACTTGATTAAAATGAAAATAAATCCATTACAGTTTATTTTATATTTAATTCTATTTATTTGGGTGTAAATATGTTTAAATAGGTGTCTTATGGTATTACAAAGATAAAAATAAGAGGGGTCAATACGAAGGAGTAACATTATTAAAAGGTTTTAAAAGACTTCACCTAGCCAATCTTTTTGGTCCTTTGGCATTGAATGGGCCATACATATAATGATGGTGGTCCTAGAATGCTCTTACACAACATGGGGGGCTTCAGAGGACCCCTTCACACAACCCAGTGTGCACAAAATAAGCAATAGTCCCTAGGACCCGCTTATTTAATGCAAGAGTCTTGGGGGAACCTTCCTTGCCCCATCCCATAATGCACTGGGTTGGGTTAATAATAAAACAATGTAATCTCTACTGACCTGTTTAGGCTAGGGCGAGTGTAATACCACCGAGATGCCAACAGATGGCAGTTTATCCAGTTTATTTTGCTGTTACCCTAGTTTTGTAATTACTGGTATTATGATTTCCTGGAGTATCCTGTACATACGCTCTATGTAGAACTGGGTGCTGCCTTAAAGCGATATGGAGGGTTCCCTGTTTTTAATATTAAAATAATCTATTAAAAAATAATAATATATTAAGTATTTATTTGCATATCTAATAACAGGTGCTTACAACTTCTGGATTTACTCACTGAAGCTTTCCAAACAGTCTCTGTAAACCTCTGCCCCCTTTATCTCATATATACAATGTTTCTATAGTAATAGGTCTACTAGCAAATAACTGAGTGTCTCTCAGCATCATTTTAACAATATGCTGTTAAGAGACAGCCTGTGATTGGCTAATACATCTAGTGCCAATATAACTTGTCTATCACCTACTGAATGTTGTGTTTGGGCGACCAGTTGACTTGGCGGCTATAAGGGTATAGTTGCGGAATGTTTAAAAGTAAGGTAATAAAGTTTGTGAATTAAATATATTATTTATGTGGCAGATGGGTTGGAGGGAGGACTTTCCTTCCATAAAAACAGTGGAAGGTCTGTGAGTGTGCAAAGCGTAGTGCAGATGTAAGTAGGGACCTTGATCGTGGGCAATGTGATTTGAGACTGGTGTGAGGGTCATGTGAACATTCCTCTTTCCAGAAAGAAACCTAAAAGTGTCTATTAACAAAATACTCCTCAGTATGACCATAAGCATACATATGATAGTAACACAAAAAAACTAAAAATCATAATATAAATAGTAGTTGTTGTTGTTCTGTTTTTCAGTTGTTAAGTCGTTTCTCCTTATCCCAATGGACCACAGCATGTCTCTGGTTGGGCTTATCCATAAGGTTATCTGGAGTGGTTTGCCAGTTCCTTCTCCAGTGGTCCGTGATTTGTCTACTAACCTCTCTGCTATGACCTGCCAATCTTGGGTCACCCTACATGGTATGTCTCACAGCTTTACTGAAGTACACAAAGCCCCTTCACTACGACATGGTAGCGATCCAGAAGGGGATATAGAAGTTACCTTGCTTATAACACACACTTTAAAAAAGGTCTCTATACACTTTAGAAAATGACAATGTAACATTATTCACGCTACCATGGCCCTATAAGTCTAGGGGTGGATACTTGCCATACCATGCCTCATTCATTCATATTATGTCATTAGGATTTTGTGTGGCCTGGAACTGGTGTAATTCTGTCCTCAAGATTCACTAAATATGGTAACCAATAAAATGTATATTTTCTGCTTATATAAAAAAATATTTTATTTTATCCATATTTATTTTATCCAGCTAGTGCTTCCCAAATATTAACCCATTACCATTGGGGGCCCCAATGGATTATCCGTGTCCAGCTACTGATTTCCAAATATTAACCCATTACCATGGGGGCCCCAAAGGGCTAACGTTATCCAGCTAGTGATTTCCCAATATTAACCCATTATCATGGTGGTCCCAATAGACTAACCGTGTCCAGCTACTGATTTCCAAATATTAACCCATTATCATGGTAATACTAATGGACTAACAGTGTCCAGCTAGTAATTCCTCCCCAATATTAATTTGTTACCATGGGAGTGCCACAGGACTAACAGGGGGTCCCAATGGACTAACGGTGTCCAGCTTCTGATTTGCAAATAATAATCTTTTACCATGGGGGTCCCAATGGACTAAAGGGGGGTCCCGATGGAATAATAGTTTTCCCTTGGCACGGCTGAGTTTGTTACTTGCTCTATTCCAATATTCTATCTTTGAATTATGATATCGGAGCAGAAAAAAACCTTTGGACTATAAAAAGATAACAAAAGTAAGCAATGATTAATCAGTCGAATGTAGCTTTTAAAATATTTTAAACTTACAGTAATTAAAATGTGTCTTTGGCCATTTTTTTATTTTATATAAATATTTGTACGTATCCTCCCCAGTGTACGTACAAATCGTCGTATACACTTCACTTACTTGCAAGAAATCCTCAGACTAATCCTTTTCTCAGCTTCTGGAACCTCCCATTTTCTCACTATATCCTCCCATGCATGCTGCCATCTTTCACATCTGTGACCCATGACCACTCCCACAGAGGAGGTGCTTTACATTAGAAGTGAAGTGTAAACTTTATATGAAAATTACCTTGAGTAGGATGACAAATAATGAATTAAACATACTTGAAACATTTATATGAAGCAAATACAACTGGCTAAAACTATCCTACAGAGAAACACTGAATACATGATGCCCCCCATCCTTATCAGTGAGGATCCGGTGCTGGTTTTTCAGCTAACCATATAATGTGTAGATGTATCTCATTCTTCTGCATTAATTTCCAGACATTACCAAGAATACAAAAATCAGCCAGTACCACGGAGAGCTGCCGGACCTTCATCAGAGAAAGGGTTTGGGCAGTGGATAACTTTAAAAGAGGTGTATTATAGATAAAATAGCATATATTATAATGGTGTTGTGGGTCCATTATGCTAATGTGAGGCTCCATGTGCTAATTTATGGGTCTGTGATATTAATATATACACTGCTCAAAAAAATAAAGGGAACACTAAAATAACACATCCTAGATCTGAATGAATTAAATATTCTTATGAAATACTTTGTTCTTTCCATAGTTGAATGTGCTGACGACAAAATCACACAAAAATTAAAAACTGGAAATCACATTTTTCAACCCATGGAGGTCTGGATTTGGAGTCACCCCCATTATGAAAGTGGAAAAACACACTACAGGCTGATCCAACTTTGATGTAATGTCCTTAAAACAAGTCAACATGAGGCTCAGTAGTGTGTGTGGCCTCCACGTGCCTGTATGACCTCCCTACAACGCCTGGGCATGCTCCTGATGTGGTGGCGGATGGTCTCCTGAGGGATCTCCTCCAAGACCTGGACTAAAGCATATGTATATATACACATATATATATACACATAGATGACCCAAGGCTTTTTATATGCGTTTTTTTATGTCCTGTTTGAATTAAAAAAATAGAGCGCACAACAGTTTCTGTAACTTATTATTACAGTACATGGGTATTACTTTTATCATTATTACAGTATTACACTTATTATTTCCACATACTCGCCATTATATTGTTGTTATTATGTGTGTGTGTTTTCCCTTCCAAATAGTAGTAGAATCTTACAATTACTCTTCCCCAGTCTTAATGAAACAATTGTTTTGTCCAATAATTATACATTTACTTGGTGATATTTTATAAACAGAACACAACATACTTAGAATAATAGACAAGAGTATTGTAGTATAGTTACTTATTTCTCCATTTAAGGCTCCAGATGGAGTAATGTTTTCACCCTGCTCTGATCAATAAAGCTCCAACTGCCTTTATTACAAAACTAATAGATGTGTGACTATGTGTGACTAATTGGAGAAAAACATTTTGATTTCTAAATTTCTCCAGAAACAGGAAGGAAAAATGATGGGATCAGAAATGATTCATAAGAAATAAAAAACTACAAACCTATCTGTAAAACATCAAATAAACCACATCATTTTGTATCATTCCATCAGTAATATTCACATTAATATAAAAAGCAGAACTGTGAACAACACAATTTATTTTTATAAGCAAATTAGACTTTTTAATATGTTTATTTTTTGGAACCCATTGGCCAATATTTACTGAGGAGAGAGTTTTCTTGCTAATGTAAGACCACTCCAGTTTATATCTTATTCTGTTAAACATATTCATGAAATAAATATGAACTAAAGCTAAATTTAAAATTATATTTTAATAATTTATATATTAAAAACAGAAACCATTCTGGTTTTAATATATAAATTATTAAAATATAATTTTAAATTAAGCTTTAGTTCACATTTACCTTAAATATAGTGTAACGCACTAAAACTCCAACAGTTAATGTTTATATTCATGAAATAACCAACACAGAGCTCAAAGAATGGATATGGGATTAGAACCGGACTGGAGAGCAAACAAAGTAAGAAACAGTGCATGCTAGATCAAATACATAGAGGTAACATAGGGCTACAACAGGACTTGTGAGCAAGCAATAAAATAGTACTAGAGAACCAACATAAGACTAAAACAAGACTGGGAGCATTTTAGTATTAGAATATGATTGGTGAATCCATGATATGGCTAGAACAGGAGTGGAGAACCAACACAGGATTAGGACAGGGCTGGAGATAGATATAGAGTAGGACTGGAGAACAACACTGGAGTAAAAAAGGATGGGATGATAGGGCTAGAACAGGCCTTCAGAATCAACACACGATTAGGAGAATCCATTGCAGAGCTAGAATAGGACTAAAGCACCAACATAAAATCAGAACATGATAGGGGAACCCAGTACAGGTCTAAAGTAGGACTGAAGAACCAACACAGTATTAGACCTGGATTGAAAACGCCATGACAGGGTTACAGTAGGACTGGAGTACCAACAGGCTAAAGTAGGACTTGAGAACTAACATAAGATTATAGGACTGGAAACACAGTGAAAAAGCTAAAATAGGACTGGTGGAGAACCCAACACAGGCGAAGAACTGTAGTGGAGAACCCAACACAGGGCTGGAGAAATAACATTCTGAAGAAGGACTTGAGAACAAACATAAGAGCAGGACAGGAAATCCCATGAAAGAGCTAAAATAGGAGTGGGGGATCAGCACAGGTAAAGGACGGTAGTGGATGATTAGAATAGGACTGGGAAACTGATGCTGTGCCTAATCAAGACCGTTGAACCAACACTGGGCCTCCATGTAACTGCACAACTTTCCAAAAAATGGCGCTCATTTACATGTGTGTGTATATGTTACATATGATTTGAATTCATATTTTAATGATATTAATTAATATTTCTAAATTCAATAATACATTTTTAACTTCCAATAAAAATTACCCTCATGTTAGTAATTCCAAATCTGCATGTAAACTTAAATGTTCTGGAAATACTTTCATTTTACCAAGATAATAGAAACTGGGTAATATCACGTGATTATTATTATTGTCCATTCACTTTTCAAACAAATAAAATAATACTTAATGTAATATATATTTGTGTATAGGATAACAAGTATATGATTGTTTTAATTAAACAAAATGTAATAGTTAACCAAAATTAGGGCCAGGCGACATAACTGTGCATTATATATTGATCAGATTACATTTTACAGCTAATAGCTTTCGAGTAACAATATAATTATATCAGGATAGTAAGAAGTGGGAGATAAAAGAAGATTATTATTTCTATGGAAAGGTCTATGTGAAGGCCAGATTGCTATGAAAGTTACCAAAAATGGTAAAAAAAAGTTGACATTGTAACAGTTGTAATAGTCCAGCTTCTTAACATATACTATTTAGGCAGAAATTACATTCCAAGACCCCAGTTGATTAATTCTCATAGTGCAGGTAGATTAGCAGGAAGAATATAACTAGTTGGTTGCATTGTTTTAACCATAGAGGCTTTAAAATGTTAGAACCTCTGTCATTATTCTGTTTCAACATAGTGGGTATATGCCTGGGATTCAATAGAAAGAGAACTAACAGTGCGTCTTGATCTTAAGAAACTCTTGCTGACGGATTTTCCACGGGAACACTTCTGTGAAGGGGCATATGTGGTAAGAGATTTATTGAAAATATGGAGAATTATTAACCATAAATCTAACTTAGTGGCTCTTCCAAGTTAGTACTTTGGCCAAGGATCTTCCTAACTCTACGCTCAATTTGTGGGCCAATTGGGGGGAGGGGGGGGGGGGTGCATGCTTCGTTTTAACACTTATCTAAGAAATTCAGTCTGCCAAAGAGGTTTTGGCTTGATTATGCTCAAATTAAAGTTTATATCCTTCAAAAAAAAATGTAAGATTATCTCTAATGCTACTCTGAAGCCTTTGGAAATACTTAATAATGTAGGGGACAGGGCCCACTTAATCTCAAGATGCCTTAATGTATTAAAGCAAACCTTTTGAGAATGTTAAGACTTCTAAAATAATTTAGTGGGAAGAAGAAGTGAATGGTTCTTGGCCCACAGATATTTGGTTTAAAGCTTGCAGCGTTACCAAATAATACATAAAACATTCAGTTTATAGAGAAGTTTTCTTTAAGGTTCTTAGTAAATGGTATTCCCGCGCGCGTGTTTGGGGGTACTGTCCCCGTATTCAGTGTTTTGGGCGGTCACTGGATCATCAGTTGTCTGCTCTTTTAAGAGAGAAGTTGGTATTGAAAGCAGAGAATCTTATTTGTCATATTTTTGATCCCGAAGTTTCTGCAGAAAAACCGGCTCTACTTATTCAGGTGATTAGTATCGGCAAATGGTTAATAGCGCAACTTTGGGAAAACAAACGTATTCCTGTGTGGTCAGAGGTCCATACAATATTAAACCTAGTTTAGTGATATTACTGATATTAAACGGTACAGATGTGGTTGTATTTAAGGGGTTTTCTTCCCTGATGTTTATGTGATTTCCTTTTTTTGTACTGTGTTTTATAAAAAGATAAAAAAAACTAAAAAAAACATAGTGGGTTTGTTCTGCCTACTAATCACCCAGTGTAATTACGTATAAGAGTTGTCAAACTGCGATTCGTCATCACGCTAGCAACAAATCGTAGTTTGACAACTACGATTGCCGCAAAGGAAGTTGCGGGGTGCCGAGACAGAGGAGGAGAGAGAGGGAGTAGGGGGACACACAGGGAAGGAGGGGGAAGACACAGAGGAGAGGGGGGGGGGCACAGAGGAGAGGGGGGAGAGACAGAGGAGGGGAAGGACACAGAGGAGGAGGGAGACACAGAGGAGGGAGAGGAGGGGGAAAGACACACAGGGGAGGGGGGAGACACACAGGGGTGGGAGAGGAGGGGGGTAGACACACAGGGGAGGGAGAGGAGGGGGAGAGAGATACAGGGGAATGAGAGTGGGAGAGACACAGAGGAGGGGGGAGAGACATTGGGAAGTGAGAGGAGGGGGAGAGACACGGGAGTGAGAGGAGGGCGGAGAGACACAAAGGAGTGAGAGGAGGGGGGAGACACAGGGGAGTGAGAGGAGGGGGAGAGAAAAAGGGGAGTGAGAGGAGGAGGGAGAGACACATGGGAGGAGGGGGAAGACACACAGGGGAGGGAGAGGAGGGGGAGAGACACAGGGGAGGGAGAGGAGGGGGGAGAGACACAGGGGAGGGAGAGGAGGGCTGAAGAGACACAGGGAAGGGGGAGACACACAGAGGTGGGAAAGGAGGGGGTAGACACACAGGGGAGGGAGAGGAGGGGGGCAGACACAAAGGAGGGAGAGGAGGGGGAACAGACATGAGGAAAGAGACACATTGGATCGAAGGGGGCAAGAGACACAGGGGAAGAAGAGGTGGGGAAAGGAGACACAAGGGAGGGAGAGGAGGGGGGAAGTGAGACACAAGGGAGGAAGTAGACAAAGGGAGAGACTTGGAATGAGCGCCGAAGGCACTCATCGCAAGGCCAGTAAAGTAGAGGGGGAGAGGCTCCCATTGTGTAGCAAACAGCATTGCCAGGATTCACTTTTTATTGCCGTCATTTTTGACGGGCAGTTTGCTGGTAGTTAAATAATGACTCAATATAAGAGACCAAAGCAAATGAGAAGATCATAAAAAAAATTTTTCTGATTAAAATAACAGGAATGAAGAATACATTATAGTGATTGGTGGATGTAAATCTATTCAAATGCAGACAATACAAAGATACATTCCCCTTTAATATAATGCTAGGACAGCAGTATCTCTATCTCATACTGTATACCGGGACTATCTGCATGAGTTTAGGCAGTAACAACAGAGCTTATAAGCTCATAAAATAAAGCGCATGACAGTAAATAGATACCCAGATGGTTGAACTCTGGATCGGGTGGCTCTGGGTAACTCTTCCCAGTAGGGGCATATGACTTTATTCAACACAAACTTTTTATAAACATCAAATGTAAATAATTGCTTAAACATTAACAGGGATGTTGCAATTTTGTTCACGTAAACAGTTCGTATTTTCCCCCACACATTGCTTTGGCCAATCAAAGAGCATCCGACATTGATGAGGTTGGGACTGGTGGTAGGTGTGTTAGGGACATGACCAATGGGGGCTGAGTCCTTCTCCCTAATCATATTTCCCGCGATATTGCTCCAACTAATAGGATGAGCCCAGAACACAGTTGGTGTAGGAGGCAACTAATGCCCAGAGTGCCTACTTTGCAGGGGGATATAAAATAGCCAATCACTATGGCCCTCCTTGAGCACGCAGCCCTAGTGGAGTCCTATCTGACCTTAACTTGCCTATGTGACACCTGCCTGAAACCAGGGGGTTTTACCAATTATGCACAAAGGTGCACATAGGTTAGGGTCAATTCCATGTATAGGTTTGGAAGACGTGTTAATATGTCCTTCGCCTAACTCGAGTGTGTCTCTGGATGCCTTGATGACATTGTCATTGCCTGTTTTAGTTCAAAACTCACACAATGTAGCGTGATCATCAGCTCTTAGGGTCACACTGACACATACAAACAAGAAATTTTGTGAAAACGAGTGTAAAACGAGTCCTGTAAAACTGTGCCTAGGAAACACATTTTCATGTGGCAGCCGGCAGAACCATAGAATGAATAATGGTTGCATAGAAATGTCTATTGGTAATGACTTTTCTGCCTGTAAACGTACCTAACACTGTCCGATATACATAAATATTCATAAACATATAGTTTGGGATGGGGGAAGTAATAACTGGGGTGCGAGGCATGGGTGCACTCAAATAAATTGGGCTTGGGGTGCATAAATCTGAATGAGCCTAAATACACCCATGATTATTATGAAATTTACTTATCTATAACTGCCTACTTAAATTTTTTTACATTCTGTTTTCTTGGTTCATTAACAACTAGTGATGTCGCAAACATCAAATTTTCGGTTCGCGAACATCGGACACGAACTTCAATCAAATATTCGCGAACGGGCGAACCCGGCGAACCGCAATAGACTTCAATGGGCAGGCGAATTTCAAAACCCACAGGGACTCTTTCTGGCCACAATAGTGATGGAAAAGTTGTTTTAAGGGGACTAACACCTGGACTGTGGCATGCCGGAGGGGGATCCATGGCAAAACTCCCACGGAAAATTACATAGTTGATGCAGAGTCTGGTTTTAAGCCATAAAGGGCATAAATCACCTAACATTCCTAAATTGTTTGGAATAACATGCTTTTAAACATCAGGTATGATGTTGTATCGATCAGGTAGTGTAAGGGTTACACCCGCTTCACAGTAACAGACCAATCTCCCTGTTTAATGCTCCGCAAACAACCGCAAACAGTCCCTTTGCAAAAAATGGTTGTTTTTAATGTATGTTACACCACCAGGTATGAGTAGTTAAAATAAGCACAATATAAGCTGTTAGGTGTTAGCCTGTCACACACACACGCTGGCAGGCAGGCATAGATTACACACAAAAAATTATAAAATAAAATAAATGATGTTCAAAGTTTCCTCAATGATAAAGTATAGGGGGCGAACCGAAAAGCGCATGTGTTCGCCGTTCGTGGCGGCCGCGAACATGCGAAAATCGCTGCGAATAGTACTCCGGCGAACTGTTCGGGACATCACTATTAACAACATTTCTATTAAAATTTTTGCTACTAATATTAATGTTTAATAATTAATAGAAAACTAGCGAGGTGAGCCATTGAGGCACTGAAGCACGCGGGACTTAGGCTGCAATGAGCGCCGAAGGTGCTCCTGCGAGCCTCGCAAAGTGAGGCGAGCAGTTGAGGCACGCAGGACTTAGGCTGCAAGCAATTAAGGAATGCAGGACTTAGCAAAAAAATTCTGACCTCAGAAAAATACAAATTTATCACCCGAACCGCGGTAATCGATAAAACAGAAAAATAATAAAAACTAAATGAAAAAAAACACTCACACACAGCACAGGGGGAGAGCCAGGAAGCCTGGGAGCGAGGTTGCGAATTTGACCCATATTTGTGGGTTTTTGTCAATCCAAAATCTGATAAGCAAGGAAAAAAATGGCGGGCGAAAAACATAAAAAAATCTGAAACTGTATGAAAACGAGGCTGAGCAAAGCCAGGCACGCGGGACTTAGAAAATACATGATGTCAAAGACAGTAACACTTACACCAACAACGCCTTAGGCTGCAAGCAGTTGAGGAACGCAGGACTTAGAAAAAAAATTCTGTCATTTTTGACGGGCAATTCGCAAGTATATATAGTATGCATGTCCCATTAAGTGACCACTGAAGTCCTGCAGTATTTTCATTTTCAGACTGTAATGATAAATGGTCAGAACTTTTTTCGGAAGTATTATAATTATAGCCTTTACATTAATATTAACATCATAAAGTTATGGTTTTGACCTGCAAAGGAACTTTAGATGCAGAAAAGACATCCATTGATTTCTCCTGGAAGAGTTTACATACAGGAATGTGGCTCACTACAGTATTACATCAATAGAGCTACGTTACGCTAGGATCAAAATCTCAGGTGGCAAATCATGGAAGCATCTATGTGAACCCACAGTAAAGAATAATCACATACTATAGAAAAGTTATATACTATTTGTTTACTTTATATAAAGATTTAGACCATATCAAGTGGAGTCAAATGAGTCTATTATAAATTGGAAGCCTCAATGGTCCTTTGGATCATTCTGAGCATGTGCGTAATACCATGTTTCTATATATTCACTATATAAACATTTATACTGTATCAAGAGGAGTTCTTCAAATTAGTCTACTGTAAATAGAAAGCCTCAGTGGTCCTATGGATCATTCTGAGCATGTGCATAGTCCCAGGTTTCTATATAAACATTCAGACTATATAAAGAGGAGATCTTCAAATAAGTCTATTTTAAATAGGAGGCCTCTGGACCTTTGGATCATTCTAGCATGTGCATACTCCCTGGTTTCTGTATTTGTCCCTTTAAGAGGCCTCCGTGGACCTTTGGATCATTCTGAGCATGTGCATACCCCCTGGTTTCTGTATTTGTCCCAATAAGATGTCTCAGTGGACCTTTGGATCATTCTGAGCATGTGCATACTCCCTGGTTTCTGCAGTTGTCCCAATAAGAGGTCTCAGTGGACCTTTGGATCATTCTGAGCATGTGCATACTCCCTGGTTTCTGCAGTTGTCCCAATAAGAGGCCTCCGTGGACCTTTTGATCATTCTGAGCATGTGCATACTCCTTGGTTTCTGTATTTGTCCCAATAAGAGGCCTCCGTGGACCTTTGGATCATTCTGAGCATGTGCATACTCCCTGGTTTCTGTATTTGTCCCAATAAGAGGCCTCCGTGGACCTTTGGATCATTCTGAGCATGTGCATACTCTCTGGTTTCTGTATTTGTCCCAATAAGAGGCCTCCGTGGACCTTTGGATCATTCTGAGCATGTGCATACTACTTGGTTTCTGTATTTGTCCCAATAAGAGGCCTCCGTGGACCTTTGGATCATTCTGAGCATGTGCATACTCTCTGGTTTCTGTATTTGTGCCTCAGTGACTTCTGCTCAAGCAGTTCCTGTGTTATCTTATCCATTCCAAGTAAGGATCAGTTCCAGTTCAGTTCAGTCTTCAGATGACAACACATCTTTTCTCAATTTACCAGATTGAAAACATGCTGTTTATATAAACTACTGCAGTGGAAATTATTCCCATTTGTTTTAATTCCCGACAAGTCAACTCTCACTGAATTAATTAGGGCAAGTGGCCACAAACCTCAATGGAGTGTGACTTACAGCGAGTTCAAGAGACGGCAGAATCTGTGACGCAAAATAACAACAAGAATTGTATCAGGGGGAGAAAGTTTAGTTTAATTTAGTTACAGAATATAGATTTAAGACCTCACATATTTTCCATTGGTTTAAAGGACCCCAGTAGGGAAATTAAAGGATCACTAACATCCCATATTTATAGTTAGTTCTAGAGTAGATATTGGGCAAAGAAATGAATATACCACCATATATATACATGTAGACTAATAAAAGATCAGGTCACATAGACCCTCTTCATAGCTGAGGGGCTTTATTTCTCATGCCTTCCCACCATCCCTTACACAGACTATTTAACCCTTCTATCATGACACTGGACCAGCAGGACCAGCACGCTCTGGAACCCCACCCGTACAGATATTCTGTTTTGGAAGTAGCATAAATGGCCTAAAAAGCAGCTTCCCTAAGCTAATGTATAGATCTCATGCTTGTAATCAATGCACCAAAGTGACTTTATTCAGGGTGGATAAGCATTTTTAAAGGGAACTAATCAAAAGGCCAATAAGACATTAAACAGGAAACATGTCCACATACCCAACTTAAACCACCTCATTGAGTGTCTCTTATTAGCCACTAATTAACCAAGACACCAGGTGTTGACATGGTGCCAGCAAGCCTCATCCCTTATCTTAACTTTCCCTAGTATGTGTAGACTGCACATAGGCACATCTCCCACCGGGGGTGCAAGCAAGGGGTACAGTAAGGGGAACAGTTCTTAGCTTAGCCGTGGCTCGGCTGGGTCCTAAGCACTGGGTCGGGCACCATGTCCATTGTCACACATTCCTGCAGCATTTAGGCCTTGGCTAGAGGGGAACCACTGACAAACTATACTCCACACAATAAACTATAACCAACAACTCTAAATCCATAAGGCGTTTATTGGAACCCCATATCCTTCCCCTAGAGATCTACTTTGAGTAAGTTCCCTTAGCGCGGGTTTGTACGGTTAACAAGAGTCGTTATGAATCACTATCAAATTCCCATTGTGTAGACACAAACTTCCTGTGTATTAAAAGTGTACTGATCTCTGAGGAGGTTGTTCTGTAGAAACCAAAATGGCAGATTCTACAGTAGCATCATTGTAAAAGTTAATAAATTATAGACTGTATCATTTTCTTTATAAAAATGTAGCCTTTTTTCATGTGTAGTTCACAGGGGCCATTTAAGTCCATTTTGAGGCTTAGTGAGTGTTTTAGAAAGTCTGATATGTCTGATTCTTAAGATATTAGAAGTCTGTTTATTTCTATAGACCCCTATGGCATCTAATATTAACACTGACGATCTGTAAATTCTGGTTGGTTAAACATTTCACCAATTAGATATAGGGCAGGGATAAATCAAAAACACTCATTTCTTGTAGGCTAAAAAATGATTGACACAACCAGAATCCTTAAAATGACTAGTTATGGCGAAGTAGCGCTCCAAAACCCATTAGTCGGCACATTTACACGGATCGAAGATGAGGATCAATGGCTTCAAACAAAACTGAAGAGGAACAAATCTTCTATTAACATAGATGTGCCTGGTTATCCAGGGCTGAAGAGTAAGGATGAGGGCTTCAATAATCAACGATGGAGGGTGTCAAAGGATCGGTAATGGAAATGTTTTGCCCCCTTACAGGTGTAGTATTTTTTATTTTTGTAATTATTATTTATTTTTATAATGGGAGCTATTGTTGCTATGGCCTCTAAGGGCTGATCGAGAGTTCAGAAGCACCACCATGAGCATAAGGGGGACCCTCTCCTGGAGGAGAGCGTGAGTGTGACAAAATGTTCCATCCAGCCTCTAACTACCCCAGAAAAGAGATGATCACTTTGGGTTTGGAGTATGCCATCACCGGACTTGTATTATGGGGAATATGCCGCGCCGGAAACAACATGTATTTCATCATAGGTCATAGGCTCTTTTCACACTGGAAGGGATTGTTGGTGGCAGTTTTTTGGAGGAGATGTGTAGGAGTTTTGTCCTTGGCATCATAAGGGAGTAGAGTTAACACCCATGGGGTTAATATCAGTAAAGATACCCAACAAATAATAAAAGATGCTGTTGTTTGGTGGATATAGCATGGGCGTATTTAGGTTTTTAGCTGCCTAGGCCCACTCAGGCTTATGTTCCTCATGCCCCACACCCCAGTTATTACTTCTCCGGCCTACTTACATAGTACATAGTAATTGAGGTTGAATAACTATGTTCAGTGCAAAAAAAATGTACCCTTTTAAAATTTCTTCTGACCCGGTAATAATTGTTAATTGCTAATTATTAATTGATCCAGAGGAAGCAAACAGAAAAAACCCCATTGAAATATTTTTCAATTGTCTCATAAGGGAAAAAATATTTTTCCTGACCCCAGATACTGGCGATTGGATTCCTCCCTGGATCAATACTATCTCTCTAATTATCCAGGATAACCATGAATGCCCTTTTTATTCAAAAATATATCTTTGCTATATCCCAAATCATAGGGAAAGTATACAGACACAGACTCTGTAGGGCTGCATGTGCAGTTTAGTGTCCTAGCCTATGAGGGACCACGTCTCAGTAGCATGTTGCAGAATGTTGCTGAGAGATGGTCATTGATTGGTTAATATGTGACACAACCCACCCAGTAATACAAAGTCTGTGTCCTCGTGACCTGCAGAGGGCAGACTCATACTGGGACTATTTGTTTGACTGTAGAACGTTCCATATCCCTTTAAGGAAACACTTATATGGAAAATGCAAAAAATACACTATACGTACAATATCCAATGAGACGTCTGGGTGTATCAGAAATGATACTTTATACATACACCCTGTAACGGAACCCATCACTGTTTTACCCTCTTTTATGGTTATGGTTAAAATATGATCCTACTGTTATACTGTATGTATGTTGGTTTATGCTCTGCAGAATATTAGCCCAGACTATTGCAGACCTTGGCATAATAGATAATCCTATTACAAGGGCTCCTTATAAGCAAGAGAGGTCCATTGTGTGAAGTGTTCACATTGTGAAGATGGAACAAAGGGAAGGATGATCTAATCAATGTCTGCTTGTATCAAAGTTGCCAGGTAGCCTCAGGGAGGTGTGACCCACCTATTGTCCCTCTATGTGTATTGTGTGGCCAACTATGAGGGATGTGTATTGCCTGTGGGAAGAGATGTGTATATATATCTCTGCACAACAAAATAAAGTCAGTATTATTTGACTCCCAATTGAGTGTTGTCCAATATGGGAGGTTGGGGATGGTGAGACTGTAGTGCTTCTTGGATATTTTACCGTATACCAGCAGAGATATTGGATTCGTGTTCCAACTCCGTAACACACCCATTCTATAACATTATGCAATATGAATCCTAAATATAGCAGTAACAAACAACTAAATGAACAAGCTTCTTTAGTGAAGATTTGGAAAATTCTCTTGACAATTTTTGTATTTTCTTCATCTCTAAATAAAAAAAACTTAGAAAAAGCATGTTAACAGCCTTATATATTGGTTATTAATACGCATTTTTAATGTGCATCTAAAAACGATTTTTATAAAAGTAATTTTACAGTTTATATTGTGTAAGTCTGCGAGTTTCAATCCTGCGCGGTGCTTTAGGGAAAGCACTATGGACACCGGATTCCAAGCTCAAAGACAGGGCCCTCCACTCTTTGCAATGTGTGAATCTTTAACTTGTCATTGCCTGCAACTTAACTTATGTATAGCGCTACGGAATATGTTGGCGCGTGACAAATAAACGATAATAATACTAATAATAATAATAAAGTGACAATGGGGTTTCAATGGTTTATTTAAAGGGCCAGCACAATTTGCCCTGCTCCGTACAGTGATCCCAATAAACACAAATGTGGTACCCCCTACCATATCAATCTGTGCCGGCATGGCATACGGTTATACCCATATGTCACATAAAATGACCTATATATATCACATATATAGTTGTGAGCGTACGAGTTGTTGCTAACGCTGCGGGCTCGCGTAGCGAGCCCGCGGCCCTCGCGAAGCGAGGGCCGCGACTCGCGTAGCGAGCCGCGGCCCTCGCGTAGCGAGGGCCGCGGCTCGCGCAGCGAGCCGAGGCCCTCGTGAAGCGAGGGCACTGCCCGAGGGTCTCAGTTGCTGCAAGGAGCGCCGAAGGCGCTCCTTGCCAGCAACTGAGACCCTCGGGCAGTGCCCTCGCGAAGCGAGGGCACTGCCCGAGGGTCTCAGTTGCTGGCATGGAGCGCCGAAGGCGCTCCATGCCAGCAACTGAGGACCCTCGCGAAGCGAGGGCCTCAGTTGCTGGCATGGAGCGCCGTAGGCGCTCCATGCCAGCACCTGAGGACCTCGCAAAGCGAGGGCCGCAGTTGCTGGCATGGAGCGCCGAAGGCGCTCCTTGCCAGCAACTGCGACCCTCGCAAACTTCACGTCGCAACCCAAACAGTACGACACACACATTACGACACTCGCAAACAACATACGACACACGTTCACACACATTACGGACTCGCAACACTCGGACGCAACTCGCGAACATTACAAAATGTCAAACACAATACATACACACACCACATACATAAAAAACTTACCTACACCAAGAGGGAGCACCCAGCACCTCAAAAATACAACTTACACCTCGATTTTACTTCAAATAAAACAGTTTAGAGACTAAAAAAAAAACGAAGCGAGAGAAAAAATGGCCGCCGAACAAAACGAAAACGAGGCTACAGCACTCTAAACTCGCAAAACACCACAAGAAACTCGCAAAACACCACAAAACACCTACGGATATTCCGATACAAACGTATAACACACATTACTCGCCATTTCTCGCCAATGCGGAAGTACACGACTACGCTAACGGTTTGGTCTCGCGCACGCACAGTGTTACACTGCACACATTCAGCACGCTTACACAGCAGATCCACACCACTAATGCTGCAGCAACATCAAAACACATTCACAGCTCTTCCACACAATGCTTTAAAATAGGTAAAGTATATTCATTTATTAATGTATTATATATTTCATTATTACACACTAAACAGCATTAGCTACCTTACAATTTCATTGCCGTCATTTTTTGACGGGCAATTCGCTAGTATATATATATATATATATATATATATATATATACAGTATATATAACTTTTTTGTGCAAATTAAAGGTATTTTTTCCACAAATAAAAAAAAAGCGAGTTGGGGTTGTTGGATCGATAATGCAAATAGTGATTTATTTTGTTTTATTTAAAGTGTATGTCTTTTGTGCAGCAAATATCAGGCAACAATGAAACACTTTTATTAAAAAGCTGATTAGATTAATTGAAGACTTTACTTGTGAAATATCTTCTACTTAAAATGGCATGTTTTCAACATTAAAATGTTGTGTGTATTTGAAGGGGATTACATGAAAATACCTCTTCTGGATCGCTACCTTGTTGTGGTGAAGGGGCTTGTGTACCTCAATGAAGCTGTGAGCTATACCATGTAGGGTAGGGGGAGGTCAGACAAATTGCAGTCAACTGGAGAAGGAACTGGCAACCAACTCCAGTATCTTTACCATGAAAACCTTATGGATTAGCACAATCAGACATAAGATATGCCTGGCGTGCTGCGGTCCATGTACACGACCGAACAAACAAAAATGAAAATAAGGTTTAGAAAAAGTACACTGAAAAACAGCAGAAATATCTCCAGGCATCGCCCATTAGCTGATCTGTTTAATGGTACAAAGTGGGACCAACCCGTTACAGTAGAATAATAACACAAAACTCGCTGACTTTGTTATCTCTCCCTAATGCTTCCTCTTATCTTACTTTTTTTACATTTATATACCACTTTGTTGTTTTTTAGTTGTTGAGTCATGTCTGACTCTCTGTGACCCTATGGACCGCAGCACGTCAGGCACATCTGTCAACCACTGCCCCTCTGAACACCTTAAAGGTCATGTTTATTGCTTCAATTACCTCATCTATTTATCTCCGCTAGTGATGTCGCGAACATAAAATTTTCGGTTCGCGAACCGCGGACGCAAATTTCATCAAATGTTCGCGAACGGGCGAACCGGGCGAACCACCATAGACTTCAATCGGCAGGCAAATTTCAAAACCCACAGGGACTCTTTCTGGCCACAATAGTGATGGGAAAGTTGTTTCAAGGGGTCTTACAACTGGACTGTGGCATGCCGGAGGGGGATCCATGGCAAAACTCCCACGGAAAATTACATAGTTGATGCAGAGTCTGGTTTTAAGCCATAAAGGGCATAAATTACCTAACATTCCTAAATTGTTTGGAATAACGTGCTTTAAAACATCAGGTATGATGTTGTATCGATCAGGTAGTGTAAGGGTTACACCCGCTTCACAGTAACAGTCCAATCTCCCCGTTTAATGCACCGCAAACAACCGCAAACAGTCCCTTTGCACAACCGCAAACTCCCCATTGCACAAGGTTGGATACCAAGCTAGCCATGTCCCGTTCCTTGTCCTCACTGATGTCATTGAAGGTCTCTTCCTCCACCCAGCCACCAAGGGTCCCCGAAAGGTGACAACAAGCCCCCTGGGACGCCTGCTGTGTTTGGTCTTCCACCTCCTCAAAGCCACCTTTTTCTCCTCTGACTCCTCTTCTTCAGACTCCTCTCACTGCGTTGCCTCTGTCTGCATTATTATAAGGTTACCTTCCACTGTGGTGTCCCTATATTTTTTGAACGCCTCAGACTCCACCAGATTGTATGGTAAAAACTGGCGGGCTAAGAGTTCAGACAAGCCAGCTGTCAGTTGCCGGGCAAGGGGGTGACTTTGTGACATTGGCTTCTTACGCTCAAACATGTCCTTGACAGACACCTGACTGTGGGCAGATGAGCAGGGACTGCTCAGGGCGAGACACGGAGTGGCGGATGGTTGAGAGGGGGCAAGGAGGACAGCAGTGGTTGACGTGGCTGAAGATGCTGCACCAGGAGGAGGATGGCGGCTTTGACTTTGTGTGCTGCTTGTACTCATGTGTTGATCCCATAGGCGTTTGTGATGTGAAATCATGTGCCTTCGCAAAGAAGTTGTACCTAGGTGGGTGTTGGACTTCCCACGACTCAGTTTCTTTTCGCACAGGTTGCAAATGGCATCGCTGTTGTCACAGGCAGACACACCAAAAAATTGCCACACTGCTGAGCTCTGCATGACGGCATTCTGGTGGTGGCAACAGCATGCGTTGACTGGCGTGCTGTCTGGCTGACCCCGGGTGCCCATGAATGCTGTCTGACTGTGCCACTAGCTACTTGCGACGACCTCCCCCTGCTTCCAACTCGTCTCCTCCTCCTCTCTGTCTCCCCATCTGAACTTTCCTCCTGTTCTTCTTCTCTTATAGCGGGCACCCACGTGACATCCACGGACGCATCGTCATCATCAACCGATTCACTTGTATCTGACAACTCAACAAAGGAAGCAGCACCGGGTACAACATCATCATCATCAGACCGTACGTCCATGTGTATAATGCTGCCTGACTGGGACATATCCCTGTTATCTACATCCTCTGGCACTAATGTTTGCGCATCACTCATTTTTTCCAACGGATGTGTAAATAACTCTGCTGACGCATCAAGTAAAGCGGCTGTGGTTCTAGTGTTGGTGGTGGCGGCAGGCGGGCGAGTGGTAACTGGAGAGGTGCTCGAAGCTAAGCTGGAGGAGGATGGTGCATCTAGGTTCCGAGCGGAAGCTGTAGAAGATTGGGTGTCCTGTGTTAGCCAATCAACCATGTCCTCAGAACTTTTCAAGTTCAGGGTACGTTGCCTCTGAAAACTGGGCATTATTCTAGGGCCAAAGGGAATCACAGCACCACGACCACGATGGCCCCTGCGGGGTGGCCTGCCTCTGCCTGTCATTTATTTTTTTCGATTAGTGGTACTATGCGTGCATGCTACTGTGACACCAGATATGAGTGTCACTGTACACTGGCAAAGGTTGGCAGAGTAGGCGCTGTAGGCCTCACACACACGCCTGTAGGCAGGCAACAGATATTCAATCGATTACAGAAAAAAAAGGGTTCTTTTATTTCACTGTACACTAGGTTGCACCAGATATGAGTGTCCCTGTGCACTGGCAAAAGTTGGCAGAGTAAGCGCTGTAGGCCTCACACACACGCCTGTAGGCAGGCAACTGATATTCAATCGATTACAGTAAAAAAAAGTGTTGTTTTATGTCACTGTACACTACGATTGCACCAGATATGACGTATCATTGTGCACTGGCAAAAGTTGGCAGAGTAGATGCAATAGGCTGCACACACACGCCTGTAGGCAGGCAATTGCTATTCAATCTATTACAGTCGAAAAAGTGTTGTTTTATTTCACTGAGCACAATATAAGCTGTGAGCCTGACACAGGCAGGCAACTGAAATTAGATTAAAGGAAAAAAGGGTTGTTTTTTTTCAATGTATGGTACACCAACTATGACTGGTGAAACAGAGCAGAATATTAGCTGTGAGCCTGACACAGGCAGGCAACTGAAATTAGATTACAGGAAAAAAATGCTTGTTTTCAATGTATGGTACACCACCAGGTATGATTAGTGAAAATAAGGACAATATAAGCTGTTAGGTGTTAGTCTGTCACACACACACGCTGGCAGGCAGGCATATGCAATTAGATTCCACAGAAAAAAATTATAAAATAAAATAAATGATGTTCTAGCCCTAAAAAGGGCTTTTTGGGTTGCTGTCCTTGCAGCAGATATCAGATGAGTCCTTCAGGTCTGTAGTGGAAGCTAAATACACAGCCTGGCTATCTATTTCCCTATTAAATCTCCAGCAGCTACACTATCTGTCCTCTCACAACGAATGCAGCTTCAGAATGATTCTAAAATGTATGCTGTCCTTCAGATGGAAGGCCCTGGAAGGGAGTGTATGCTGCTGATTGGCTGGAATGTGTCTGTTGACTGTGAGGTGCAGTGTCAATGTTTCCTCAATGATAAAGAATAGGGGGCGGACCGAAAAGCGCATGTGTCCGCCGTACGTTGCGAGCGTGAAAGAGCCAAAATCGATGCGAATAGTCCGCGGGCGAACTGTCCGCAACATCTCTTATCTCCGCCTATGTATTCCCTTCTACGTGTGCCTTCAATCTTTCACAGCTTCCGATTCTTCTCTAGGAAATCCTGTCCTCTCATTATATGGACAAAATAATTGAGCTTCAGCCTCATGATCAAACCTTCCAGTGAACAGTTTGTCTTCATTTCCTGTAGTATTTATTGATTGGATTTTCTTGCAGTCCAGGGGACTCTAAGCAGCTTTCTCCAGCACCACAATTCATAGGCGTCAATTCTCCGGTGCTCAGCCTTCTTTATGGCCCAGCTCTCACATCCATATGCTACTACTGGGAATACCAGAGTTATAACTATGTGGTCCTTTGTTGATAGTATAATATTTTTGCTTCTTAATAACTTATCCAGACTTGCCATAGCTTTACCTTCCCAGAAACAAACGTCTTTTAATTTCATGGCTACAGTCACCATTTGCAGAGATCTTGGAGCCAATGAAAATAAAATCTGTCACTGCCTCCACTGCTTCCCGTCTATTTCCCATAAACTGGGACTGCTGTTTGCCATGATCTTTGTCTTTATATCGTTGAGCAATAAACCGCTTTACAAAATTGTTAAAACCATAAAATTAATCATAGTGAGAAAATTGGAAATATTGTGCACAAAGTCGTATGATGAAACAGTAAAATGAGTCATTATCCACAGGTGGGAAGTTTGATACAATAGGAAAAATGTGTACAGTATATTAGTGATGGGTGTCACAGCGAGGGAGAGATATGTGAAAGGGTGGAAGGTTAACCAGGGTGGGCTTGATGGGTTGGTTGGTGGTCAGTGCAATCGATTTGTATGACTCAATAGTGATGGACTAATTAGGGGCTGGTGAGAGAGAGGCAAGGACAGAGGGGAGTACGGACAGTTATTCATGTGAACGCCTTGCTTCACGTTAAAAGGGTTTATTTACATAATTAAACATGGAGGTGCATGCAGGTGCAAACCTACAATGCACCAGACCCCTCCTCTTGGGGGGCCCAATGCTGTGTAATCTTTTTTGCCTTTTCTTTCTGTAGTGTAGTAACAACCCTGGGGCACCCCACCCTGGCCCAACCTGCCAATGCCCACCCTGCGCCCCTGTAATCTTGGGGAGGGGCACTGAGTAATTTAACAATCTCCCTTTGGAGGGGCACAATTTGGTTTTGCACCAGGGCCCTCCATTGCCTAGCTCTGCCAGTGGGAACATGCACGTATCTCTGGAACTATTCTGTGTTTTTTTAATGCAAGTTTTAACATTTTTTTCTAATATATAAAACTTATTTCCTAAAAGGAAGAACAGTAGGATCAGAGATGTGTCCCATATTTTCTGCTTGTTATGCCCAGTGTCTGTCACAGAATTTCCTTATTTTATGATAAACTAAGCTGTGAGCCCCATTGCCTGGATATGATGTTGGGTTTCTCTCCTTTTTTTGCCCTATGGACCTTGGCAGACGATTTACCTCAATAAAAAAACAAGTGCTCTCTGTCTTGCTATCTAAAGAAAACTCTTCAGGAACCTTGTAGCTGTCACTGGAACTCCGCTCCACCGCGTGGAAATTTTACAAGGACTCAAAATATGGCTCATCCCCCCCCCCCCCCCCTCGGATCAACTCTGACTGCATCCCATAAAGCAAAGAGGCACCATTGGGTGACAGATCCCTGCAAACCTGGGCAGTCACTGGTTAATATCTGGACTTGTTTCATGTTAAACTCAAACACAGGGGCCTCCATTCTTTGCAATTGTTTTTGCCTTGTACCTAACCTCCGTACAGCGCTACGGAATATGTCAGAGCAAATAAAAGATAATAATAAATCCTAAAATGTGCAGCATCAATGGTATTCATTCTATATTTATTTATGTCTATTTATTCTAGAAATTCACATTATGCCTCACTTGCACTAAAGGCCCAACAAAATCCTACATTTAACCAACAGAGGAGATTTTCATTAAAACAAGTTGTCTTATATATGAAGTGTACGAGTAAATATTTAGTTTTGTCTCTATTTATGCTCCATTTGTGCCGGGTGTGGCATATGAGGAATGTGACCCTGTGATCTTGGTATTTTAATACAAACCGATAATGGGCGCGATTACATGGCTCCCGAGGGAAATTTTAGGAGTTCAAGCCCTAATGTAGATATTACATTCTGCCCATAGCAAAGCCTTATGAATAAAAACTTATGAGTGATCACTATCACATATTATAATTGTCTAACTACGATTCGTCGTCACTCTGCGTTGCGTAGTGCGTACGACTTATCGATGAGCGCCACAGGCGCTCATCGCCTGGCGAGCCGTTAAATCGTAGCACTTTTGCAATGAGCGCCGCGAGCCTTAGCCAGGCGAGCCGTTATGTTAAATCGTAGCACTTTGGCAATAAGCGCCACAGGCGCTCATTGCAGGCGAGCCTCGCATAGCGAGGCGAGCCGTTAAACCGTAGCACTTAGAAAAAAAATACGAGGTGAAAAAAATTACGAGATAAGCAGCGGAACAAAAACAGTAAAAAAAACACTAAATACACACTAAAAAATAAAACAAAGGTCACTTACAGCATGGGGAACCAGGCAGGACGTCTGGAAGTGAGTTGGAACTCCAATTTACATCGATTTAGCCGAGTTACAAAGATCGAAAATCGGCTTAGCGAGAAAAAATTAGGTGTCATGGGGGTACATATGGACCCCCATATTTACAGGTTAGAATAACATGGGGTCGATATGGACCATCATGTGATTTGGGTATTATAATGTGCCATAGGGGGCCATGGAGATAGGCAGGGGCCCTATAGGGGTCCATAGTGATCCCCATTGGGTATATTATATATGTTACATGGGGTTAATGATGGGTTAGGTTGGGAAGGTTAGGTGGATGGGTCATTAGCACCATTTTTAATTATATTTTACCACTTTATTCCCATGGGAAATAGATAGATAGATGGGAGGGTGTTAGGGCTAGTGTAATGTGTTCACACTAGATAGTGGGTAGTGTTGTGTGGCATTGAGTGGCATTGAGTGGCATTGCTGGCGTTTACTGGGGTTCAACCTTGTAGTCTTCTACGGGTATATGTTAGGCAGATTGTGAGTATATGTAAGAGCTAGTAAATTGTGGGCACGACACCCACCATGTAACAGCTCCTCAAACATGCTTCTAAATCCTCCTGTAGCTACAAATCAGCCTTATGAGAGATCCATTGGGATCTGCATAATCAAGCCATAGACAAGGGAAAATATAATTCTTATTAAATATTATGGCAGCTTCCTGTGTCCTTAAACATGGATAAAAGACAAAGTAGACAAGTTGTATGAATGACTACTCCATACACATTAACCCTTTAAATAGAAAATATGCTGAAATTCACTACTTGGGAGATATAGATCATTTAATGGTGAATAGAGGACTAGACAATAAGGGAACATGGTTAATGGTGAAATAGAGAAGGAAATCCTAGTCCTGGGGGAGAAATTTGACTCTGTGTAGGGGGAAAGCGGCATAACTTCTCATTAAAGAAAACAGGATGGCGTCACATGGACCACATGGACCTCGCCCATTAATGCATTTCAGTCCACTGGTTTCATGGTCAATCAGTTGGACTCCGCTCTGGGAAACCTCACTCTCATTGGGCGCACTGTTAGACAACCTATAAAGCACAGTGGGCCCAATGTTATCCTCTCTACAGTTGGCACAATCCATGTGTCTTAGAGGCTGAACCCCCTGTTGGGCACTCACCAGTACATGTGATTGGCTGCAACAGACTAAAAACGGATTTGTTTGAGCACTGCAATGCTTTAACAACATGAATTATATGTTTTAACTAGGCATTGATCATTAATGTATTATTGAATACTGCTATTATAAATTCCCCTTCCCGTGGTGACGGGGCTTGTGTACTTCAGTGAAGCTGTGAGCTATACAATGTAGGATCACCCAAGATGGGCAGGCCATATCAGAGTTGGTTAGACAAACCGTGGTCCACTGGAGAAGGAACTGGCAACCCACACCAGTATATGTGACAAGAACATTTTATGGATAAGCACAAGCAGAGACATAACAGTTGTGCCTGGCATGCTACTGTCCATAGGATCACAGAGAACTGGACACGACTGAGCGACCTAACAGCAACAACAATTACAAATTATTAAATTTGGAATTTTATTTATAATAATAAATGCATAATTAAAATAACTATCTCCTCTCATGTTACGCATTAATGTGATCCTTTAAATTCGAAAACTTGAATTAAAGTTTAATTAGGCTTTTTAGATAGATACAATGGATACAGATCTATGTTCCTGTTTTTATTTCAAATTAAGCCACATTTCAATAAATAGGTTCCTACTGTTCCTACTACTGTATGAGATAAGGACGTTTCTTGGGAAGTAAAGAAAGCCTATAATATTTCACAATCTGGATTAGGACATTGGCTGGAGAGTTCAGATGGTTCGAGAGGCTTTTACTGACTGCAGATGTGTATGACTCAAGTAAAAGTAAAATAATAATACCCAACAACCTACATCCATCATAAAGATGGGATCTGGACCTGGAGGAGGAGGAAATCTTCACAGATAATGCACAATGAAAGAAGTACATGTATACCGAACAGCACTAATAATAAGCACAATATCATTTATCAATATAAAATCAGAAGAATCCAATGGTGAACCAACTACAGGATAAATCGTATTACTAACGTTATAACAACTGTTAGCCGAAAAAAATAATAAATAAAATCTCCTGGTAACCTAATAAATGTTGGGAGGAATTTACTCAGTAGGGTTTGGGGTGAGGAGTGTAGGATTGTTTGTAGATGGTAACCTACCACTACATCTAACCACTTCACGGACCTAATTATAATAATATTCCTTTGGTACATTACACAAAATCTTGAGGACGCAGAATATCGTAGATCATTGAGCGTCCTCTTCATGGCAACTTAGTACTTTAGGGTAATTTACCAAAGGAATATTATTATAAATAGGTCCGTGAAGTGGTTAGATGTAGTGGTAGGTTACCATCTAAAAACAATCCTTCTTTCCTTATTCCAAACTTTACTGATCATGCGCTGGGATCGTGATAGGGATCTAGATCTTAAATTTAAGTGAAAACACTACACTACAAAAAATCCAGCTGTTAAAAGTAAATACCAGTTTATTATAACACTGGTATATCTCTTACCTGCCAAGAAGAGGTTAACATATAATAATTATACATTAATAATGAGGGGGATCCATGGAGATCCCTACGGACCTCCATGGTCCCTAATACTTCTCCACCACCCAATGCCTAACAGTTTAAAAAATTAAAAAGGAATACATGAAAGAAAAAAAAAAGATTATTAAAAGTTATTTTTTATTTGGTATATTAGTCTTGTGAGTGCACCAATCAGAGGCAAAGGAGCTGGGGGGGGGGGGGTCAAATCCCACTGATGCTAATCAATGTCCTGGTGCTCAGTCTTCAGCCGTGCTAAGTAGTTACTCTATCATGAAGAAATCTTGATTGAAGCCTTGATTATCTTCTGGCCTCCAGGAAACAGCCTCTTCAGTCTTGAATAAAGCACACATCTTCATCTTCAGGTCTATGTACAGGACCGATCCAAAATCCCGGTGCTCTAAACAATTTAAAAAAATTACTTTTGATTTTATCCTTTTCAACCAATCAGAGTCAGATGGTTTCTGATTGGTTGAAAAAGCTAAAATTATTCTGATTGATTAAATTGGTAGTCATTCAGAAAAGATCATATTCATGGAGTTGACTATTGATAATTGGCCAATATGAATGGCAATCAGAGAAGGCAATATAAGTCTGCAGGACCCCCTTTATTAATTATTTATATGCCCATCCTATGGCAAAATTATAATATTAATTTTTTGGTTAAAATCCTTCCTTTTACATGATTAACCTCTTCCCTCCTGTGGCAGGGAAGAATTATTATAACTCATTGCAGAGGCTGATTTCAATGGCGATTATCCTTGGGATGTTATCACAATGCGTGGTTGTAGTACTCAATGCAGAGGCTGATTTCAATTTTGATTATTCTTGGGATGTTATCACAATGCGTGGTTGTAGTACTCAATGCTAAATCACATGAGCTTTAGATCAGGAAGCCCAAATGCACTCCAACACGCCTAGGTCGTGGGTCATGGAAACGTGGCGCCATATTTAGTACATTTTAATATGACCTGTGTTGCTGGATTGCGGATCATTACGGCCTATTACACCCACTTGTGCTTAGTCGATGCTCGCTTGGTGCTATCATGGTAAATAGTTTCCTAGAAAATGATACTTGTTTGTCATATTATATCCTTAATGGCTGTGGATATTCCTATTACGTTACTGTATCCCTAGAATGAGCCCACATTACACCTTCTTAAATATAAAGATATTATTATCTGTAGTTTCTTCTGGTTTTCATATAGTCATTCTTGACTTATTGGAAACAAACTTCATAGGTGTTTGAAGATTAACGAAAAAACACTCTATGGTTATAGCCTCCAATTTCCAGGGTCGTAAAGGGAATGATATTCAATGTTTACTGTTTATAAAAATGTTTCACAGTTCTCTTCAACTGGAAATAGCCAGATCTACTCTGTGATGGGAAGTATAGATCCAGGACAGTAATCTCCAAAGATATATATATATATATATATATACATATATATATATATATATATATATAAGCCACGAAGATGTTATAGGGGCCAGACAGGCTGTTTCCAGAAGCCCATCATAGACATACTGTACGTCATATAGGATGCAGAAATACAAATGTTAGTACGTCGAGCTGCGAGGATCCAGTGAAACGTCCATATTTTATTTACTTTGATGTTATTTATTTGTTTTTACTATTAGATCTGCCGTTCATCTACTATTGTCCCAAAATATTCTAGTCTATGCCCTGGAATCCCATAAATATTGATCAGGTAGATTCTTTATGGTTCATGATTATGATTATGGAAACACAGATGCTATACATACATATGTGTAAATGTACCATACTATCCTTACACATGGTGGATGCTTATACTAATCTTTGAGTAATTCTGTGTTTTAAAAAAATATATGCTATGCCAAGTATTAATAATATAGACTCATTAAATTTCAAGTAAAATTATATTTATTTCTGTTGATGCATTGGTATGTAACATATAATATTAAAAGTAGCTTGGATCTAAATAATGGTTGTGAACCAAGGCACAAGGAAAGGAATATTTACTTGTAGGTTTTCCCACCCACACTTCAGTTCTGTAGAGGTATCTTCTCCATATTTGGGAAGATCTGAGCTCAAGGCATATGGATCCTTCTTGAAGATTCTTCCGACATAAAAGCAAACCCTGCATTCCATCTATGTTCCTCTCTTCTTCATCCAATGTTATCCATCTTGTTTGGAGGCCAAATGACGCCTTTGCCAGACTTTACTGACCTTGGCTTAGGTTAGGCACTGAAATTCTGTACATTCCTTAACTGACGTGTAGTTTATCACTTTCATAAACAAAAACCATTGGATAAAACAAGATGCTTTCATTTTGGTCAACACAGGTGGAGAAGAAGATTAATCTAGGAGGAAATAGACATTAAATGTTAGTAAATAGAAGTTACAGGAACTAATACAGTAGGAAGAGTGATTACCGTCTCAGACAACAAGTACATCCATATCTTTATTTTAACTCTTTGCTTTTCTTTGTAAATGAAGGATCTTCCAGTGATACATATGGTTAAAAATAAAATAAAGCTGATGATGTGCTTGAAAAAAACATAAAATAGTGAGAAGCCAGTAATCTACAGAGACATTCTCACTCATCCCAACAAACAATTTAAAAAGATATAAATATATAGAAAGTAATATAATTTGTTGATTCTGTTAAATATACAAACATAAATATGAAAGCTAATATAATCAAAAAGGCCCATGTAATCTGTCCATTATATCTACCTAAATAATTGTCCTAATTAAACCTCAGGGTTGATGTATGCTTATCTCTGGCATGCTTAAATTCCTTAACTGTATTAAGAGACCGTACCTTTTCCATTGGAAGGCTGCTCCACTAATTCCACTAACTATTTCTACTATTATTTCTGTAAAGTAGTACTCTCTCACCTTACCCCTAAATCGTCCATCTTTCAATTCCAAATTATGACATCTTCTCCTTCCATTCCTCTTCCTCTAGAAATATTTCCTTACTGATATTAAATCCAATCATTTGTATGATCTCTATCACACCCCTTCTCCCTTTGTCTAATCTATTCATATTTAGGGGAGCCCATGCCCAAATGTAGTCACCCTCCTTTGAATTGTCTCTAATTTATTAATATCCTTGTGGAGATTAGGTCTCAATATCTAGACACATTGTATTAAACTTAGGTTGACATGGATTGGCCTTTTATATAGCCAAACTTGGGTTAGTCCCGTCCCACCGTTTGGTGGAGAGGAATATGTCAAACCATAATGAGAGCATTAAAAATTGCAAAATAAACTAAAATTAGATTAGGATAGTGAGAGGAAATGAAACCTGATGGGTATACCAAGCAGAGTATCTATAGCCCACAAGGAGGTAGACTGAGACATCCTGCAAGTGGACAAAGCCAACTGGTAATCTGCCAGGATATGGGAGGGCATCAGTGCCCAGAACATGGCCTCTCATGGCAGAGGAACCTCCTCAGCCAACCACTGCTTCATGGACTCATAAATAGTCAGGGTGGCTAATGCCAGGAGCAGGATGGTGAGGAGATGCCTGGCCTTGTTTTTCTGGGACACTGACCAAACAAAAATAGATGAGGAAAGAAATGCAGCCAGAACCGTAGGAGGAGGAGTCAAGAATGACAAGAGGGGCTACAGTCTGGCGCAAATAAAATAAATGTGATACACGGACTCTCCCTTGCCACAAAATGGACAAGTGGAGGGAGAGTCCGTGAAATTAGCCAGGTACTCTCTCATGCTCAGTGCACCATGGAGAACTCTCTCATGCTCAGTGCACCATTGAGTACTCTCCCATGCTCAGAGCACCATTGAGTACTCTTCCATTCTCAGTGCACCATGGAGTACTCTTCCATTCTCAGAGCATAATGGAGTACTCTCTCATGCTCAGTGCACCATGGAGTACTCTCTCATGCTCAGTGCACCATGGAATACTCTCCCATGCTCAGTGCACCATGGAGTACTCTCCCATGCTCAGTGCACCATGGAGTACTCTCCCATGCTCGGTGCACCATGGAGTACTCTCCCATGCTCAGTGCACCATGGAGTACTCTCCCATGCTCAGTGCACCATGGAGTACTCTCTTATGCTCAGTGCACCATGGAGTACTCTCTCATGCTCAATGCATCATGGAGTATTCCCACATGCTCAGTGCATCATGGAGTACTCTCTCATGCTCAGTGCACCATGGAGTACTCTCTCATGCTCAGTGCACCATGGAATACTCTCCCATGCTCAGTGCACCATGGAGTACTCTCTCATGCTCAGTGCACCATGGAGTACTCTCTCATGCTCAGTGCACCATTGAGTACTCTCTCATGCTCAGGCACCATGGAGTACTCTCTCATGCTCAGTGCATCATGGAGTATTCTCTCATGCTCAGTGCATCATGGAGTACTCTCTTATGCTCAGTGCATCATGGAGTACTCTCCAACTCAAGTCCCCATAGTATTCAGTTGAGGTCTAACTAGGAATCTATAAAGTGTAATTAGTACCTCTCTTTTTCTCCTCCTAATTCCTCTCTAAATACATACAGACATCTTTATTACTTTTATTGTGACTTTGTTGCATTGTTTACTTACATTTAAATTTTGTGTTATAATAACTCCCAAGACCTTCCCTCTTCTGTTAATGTCATCAAATCAAGCAAATATTCCAGATTTTCCATTTTTGTACTTGAAGTACTATACTTGGCCATTGCGTAGTGTTATTAAATCTCTACACATTTGGTTTACACCTCCGGATATTTCCACCCTGTTTAATAGTTTGGAAAGAGGCAAATAAAAAAATACCCACTGGTAATATCACAAATTAAACAAAACAACCCCAACCCCTGTGGCACTCTACTGATAACCATCTCTTCCTTTGATGGTCCTCCATTAACCATCAATCTTAGACACCTACCCTTAAGACGATCTCCTTTCTACTTAAGTATTGTGTAAAAAAAATACTAACTTATAAAATAAATACATTTCATAAATAAAAATCTGTTCACACTAATATAATCCATATAATCCAATATAATCCAATATCTTCAACTCACCAAATATTATGCAGATTATTATCATATGATCAACTAAAATACTCTGATTTTACATTATTTACCCTCCTGTGTCTCAAACTAAGTAATTGTTAAAGATCTATTTTTAAACCATAGGCCTCCATTCCATGGCTCCCATAAGAATTGAACTGAGTGAAGTAAATCATCACTGAGCTATCACATCACACACGTAAATCTAACCTCCAAGAAATGCAAAAATAGCAGGGATTTTCCAAGTGTATCAGATATTTACTGTTGTACTAACTAGAAGACTTATGTCAAACAATGGCTTCTATCCAGGCTGGAAGTGGTTAAATGCCAAGCCTGGATGGTTTTGGAGGGAGTCTCAGGTCATAGTTGGTTTTAGGCAGGAGCCCAAGGTGCACTGCCTTTGGCCCACACATCTGACCAGTCCAAGCTAACCAATATTTTTTAGAACTGTCCTAATAAACTCCCACAAATGCTTATAGGGCCAGTGATTTGTTTGTTTATTACGCTACTGATTAGCAACAAAATCATTATCTGAAGAAAAAGAAAGTTCAGTGTAGCTTTGAAAACTGACATTTGATCAGAGCATTGTAGCTTCCAGCAAATCTTCATCTCTCCACCCACTATTAGTTGTCCAGGAGGGGAAAGAGGGTCTGCCCAGGAGGCTGTTCTAATAATTCTGACAGGTGTAGGTTTGCCTACAATAGTGAAATGAGTGACCCAGCCCCGAAATACCAGGCAATTCTACCCTGAGCAGGAGAAACAACAAACCCCAGACTCGTTTCAGCCTCTGTGGGCCTCCTCGGTGAGGTGCAGCTGTGCTCCCTAAGACAGTTATCAGGATAACAGATAAAGACTTCTATTCAGACATTCCCCCTGGGCAGAACATCATAAATACAGATGTTATTGCTAATAAATACTAAATAAACAAGTGAAACCCTATTATATGAGCACTACAGTGGCCCTTTAAGTGCATTACTACTTTTCAGTGCAAATTATTTTTTATGTATAAATCTTGCCATTCTAAATATATTATAACAAATTTGTGACTTTAGCTTCTTGTTACCTGCGGGGAATCATATTAAACACATTATTCTCTTATTTTATATAAGTACTTTGTTATATCCCTTCTTACATATAGTTGTACCCTATGCTCAGTGTCTTGAGACATACACAAGACTTATAACTGGGCAGTTTGTTTACATTTCCCTTTTCCAAGAGGGTTTTACCAGTTATACTAAAAGTTCTGGACAACTGGACAATAAAAACAAATATATGTCTCCTGGGTGTAGAAACTGGTGGGGGGGGGGGGGGGCTGATGAGGAGGACAACCCTGCCCCCCTAGTTTTTCCTTTGTGTGTATGTATGTTTAGAGAAGCTCCCTTGCAATCCACATGTTATATATATATTTATGTATTTGCTGCATCCCCCCAATAATTAATTTGGCTCCTATGCCCCTGATATATCTGTTGATACAGGCTGTCTGCTTCTGGGCAGGGGCTGTCAATCAGTTCCAAACATCTAGCAAATATTTCTCTCCCTCTTCCTTTCTCCCCCATCTCTCCCTCCGCTAATAGATAATAAAACACACCCTCATTCTCTACCAAGTGATGAAACAAAGACAAGACGGATGCCTCTGTTCCAAAATTATAATTTGTTATGAATATGTTTTTATGTTCATGGCACCAGTGGTCATTTAATAGTAATGCCCGCATGGCTATGTTTATAACACGGTGTGCCAAACTAGCCATTGAACCAGCTGCGGGGCTAGTGAATAAAATAATTTGGGGGCCCTTGCAACTTCTCTATACAAGTTAGGTGCATATTGGGGTTAATAAATAAGACGAAATATATGTAGGTGGTCAGATCAACCCTTGGGTGCTTCAATCACTTTTCTATAAGATTACCCAAATAAATTCAGAAACCTTCTTTACTCCAGGTAACAGAGGGGCCCTACATGGGCCCTGGTGCTTTGCACCTACTGCACCAACAGTAGCTTTGCCACTACTATTTACAAAGTAGAATAAAGCACAGTGGGTACAATTAGGAAATTAAAGGTATAGACAAATGCTGAGGTAAGTACAATACAGATATGATATTAATTGGTCAGTAGACAGCTTGGAGCAACAGACAGTGACTGAGCTACTGCTGGTGCAGCAGGTGCAAAGCAACAGGGCCCACAAAAGGGTAGGGGACCTCTGCTACCGGGAGTAAATGAGGAATCATAATTTATTAGATGGCAGATAGTTACTTTATAGAAAGTTGATCTGATTTCCACAGGGGTGGTCTAGTTATCTAAATACATTTTTGTTTTTGTTTTAACTCCAAGGGTGAATAGAGAAGTTGCTATGGGGTCCCATATTACTTTGCAATGGGGCCCTCCATTCGATAGCTGGCACAGAGTTGAGGGCCCTATTCTGAAGTGCTTACAATCTAGATGATGGCTGTGTCTATAATCGTGTATTCCAAAGTAGCCATTAGGCCCTTATTAGGGTATAATGTGAGCTTTAGGGTGCCTAGAGGGGCAGTGGCTGACCAATGAGCCTGTTGTGCTGCGGTCCATAGGGTCAAGGACAAGACTGAATGGCTAAACAATAGCGGTCCCAAAAATGGCTCTCATGGACCTCCATAGCTCCAAAATTGTACAAAATGGTACAAAATGATGACGAGGACCCCAGAATGAACCATATAATTAAAACACATACTACTCCAGAAAACATTAAATACTACTCCATAACATTAAGAGAAGGATCTTGTGTGTTTCACCAGCGCAAGGCTGGTCGGAGTTACACCCCTCCCACTGCTCTGTCGCAGGCTCTGTCCACTTAAGGTGGATTACTACAGTTACAGTTACAACAATGATATACCAGTAGAAAGTGGTATAGGAGATCATAATGGGGGACCTGGGGGGTAGAAGATAAGGATGGGGGGCCCCCCAACCCCCCACCAGGTCCCCCATTCTGATCTCCTACCCCCCTCAGGGTTCCTATTCTCATATTCTACCCCCCACCCACCCAGGTCCCCCATTCTGATCTCCTACCCCCCTCAGGGTCCTATGCTGATCTCCTACCCCCCACCCACCCAGGTCCCCCATTCTGATCTCCTATAACCTCTTTCAGCTTGTATATCATTGTTGTAACTGTAACTGTAGTAATCCACCTTAAGTGGACAGAGCACTGGGAGGGGTGTAAACATGCAAGAACCTAAAATAACCCTATAAAGTTGTCCAGGGTTGTTCTAGTAAGACATAATGGAACCCTTGGGTTCCTTGGACAAAGTCTGAAAAACAATTGTCTGGAACCAGTGGAGGATCTAGTGAATAGAGGGCCCCAGTGCAAAATAATTTGAGGGCCCCATTGCAACTTCTCTATCTACCCCTTGGGGTCAATAAAACAAAATCCACAAATATACTGTATATTTAGATAATAAGATCACCCAGATCACCCCTAGATCACCTTTCTATCAAGCAATTATCAGCCATCCTCATGTGCTGAATTGAAATTCCTCATTTACTGCTGATAGCAAAGGGCCCCTAACCTCTTGTGGTCCCCAGTGCTTTGCACCAGCTGCATCTGCAATAACTCTGTCTAGAACATTTTTCTGTATTTTCTTGTGCCCAGATTTCCAAAACTCAACATTTGCACAGTCATCGTAACCTGTACAAACAATACCAAGAACTAGCATGTGTTAATTAAAACACTGAGACTTCCTGCAGATTGTGTGCAAGATTCACTGTGGTTACTTAAACCAAAAGACAAAGTCCTGGGTCAGATTAGCAAACAGCAGGGCGCCTGGAGCTTGTTTACAGCTGCACACGTCTTTGTAATCCTTAAGGGTTGCCATTCATCTTGATGGATATTCTCTAGGACAGCAGGAGACATCCTGGACATGAATGTGGCATCACGCGTTTTCAGGTTCATCCTTTCATCTCAAATGCAACTAAAAAGTAAATGCTCACACAGCCAAAATACACACAGAGGAAGAGAAAACAATCGGAAGGTTATCTGGTGCCAAGGAGATTAGAGGTGACAAGGACGTGACATATTTGCTGCTCCGTCACATCACTGACTGCAAACAAAGGTGAGAGAAGAATGGCCCCAATGGTGCAGAATAAGAGGTTCAATAAGGATGTAAATGTGCCAAAGCGGGACTTATGTAGGGTACTATGCACATAGGGCACATCAATATGGCACAGGGCAAATAATCATCTAAAAGAGGTTCTGGGGAAATTGCATGAAATCCAATGGAAATCTCCCAAAACAGAGGGAGAGAGCAACAGAGCGAGAGAAAGATGTGAGAAGGAGAAAGAAAGAAAGAAAAAGAGGTAGAGAAGAAGATTGAAAACGTGCACACTTTAGATTGAAAACTCACAGACTTACAATCTTTGGGGAAAGCTCTTTGGACACTGGATTCTAAGCTCAAAGACCGGGCCGCCATTCCTTGCAATGTGTAAATATTACCATTGTTTTTGCCTTGAACTCATCCATGTATAGCGCTACGGAATATGCTGGAGCATTACAAATAAACAATAATAATAACAACAATGAGAGAAAAAAGCAAAAGAAGGCTTGAGAAAAGAGACACTCATAATAAACACCAAATATTATCCATTATCCATAATAACCCCCAGACATTATCCATGCCAGGAATATTGAAAGGTGGGTCAGAAGCCACTTAAAGCCACATTATAGCAACAATAATAAAAAATATTTGGTGGAGGCAAAATATACAAGGAAGGGAGCAGTCGCATAATGTGCTTCTAATGCAAATTTAAAACCAAATATATATATTTATATATTCAGTTTCCACAACCAATCAGTGTAACCTATGACTGTCTTCCATATGCACAGATGCCATGATGGGGCATCCTCACTTTTATCCATCAGAGTAGTATCATCTACGTATCTGAGGTTGTTGATATTACTCCCATCGGTATTGATTCCGGTTTTGGAGTCGCCCCTCCCGGCAATGTTAGGAAATTCTAAATCACGTTGAGAATGGTCAGCTATCTAACTGGCCGATGCCACTAAAGTATTCTTCCTGCTTTATATACTCCAATGACACATTCTCTCTGATTGGACAGTTGGTACCTTAATGATATACCCTTGACCCTCAACAGCCAACTCTCTCCTAAAGCACATATGGGCATGACATTCCCTCTATATGTGACCCCACTGTCTTCCGTCCCACTCTCCCTCCCTCCTCATTCTTTTCCTTATATTGTAAAAAGCATTGATGATACCCCAGTTACTTTATTCTTTATTCTTATTTTATTATTCCCTTCATGTAAAGTGTCTATTAGATTGTAACACATACAATGCAATGCTATATCATGGTGCATTTGTACTAATGTAAGTCTATTTTATACGATCATTTCATCAATAAAAATATATATTTTTTAAAACACGTCCAAACTCCTAACGCATGTATAGAAAAGCTCCAATACTGTATAAGCCGCAATTTGCTGAGGCTGAACCCAGAGAACGTGGACGTGCTTCTGGTGGGACCATGTTGCATGAAAGGAGCTTCCCTTGGCCAATAAGAAGTCAGCCGACAGCTTGAAGACTCACAGCTTAACCTGAACAAGTGTGAAATATTGGCATTGTTCTAGATGGGTTGTCTACAGTGATCAAGTCCTCGTATTTTCATCTGAAGTACCTGTTAACCCAAGGATACCTCCCCACCTTAGTTAATGCCTCTATATCATGGACTGGACGGCAACTTCCTTTATAGAGGACAAGAAAACGAGTTACAGTTGGTACAAAATGCTGCGGCACTAACAAATCATCCTTGGTCCTGCCATGTATGATATCGCCCTGTGACATACACCCTTGGCATGCTGCCATACAAACTACAAGGCCCAAACTACCTGAAGAACCTCGAGTTCTGTGACTAGATCCAACAGACTTGGAGACAGTAACTTATGGAGCTTCTTTGTAAATTTGGAGAAACCTTACCAACATCTTTACAAGAACTCTCTAACTTGAAAATGAGACTTCTTGGGACAACATAGAAACTGAAGAGGTATCTTCTGGATTTTTCACCCTTAGACAATCTATCCAAACATGTATATGGAAACATAAATGAACATGAATATTCATCAATCAATGCACACGCATTTTAATGTCATATCTGAGAAAGAGCAATACAGTCTAAAGATGTAATGATAATGTTAGAGCCTTGACCATTACTTCTAGATGATTCCCACATACACGTGGAGTCCATATCCATCAAATATTGGACCAAACTCTCCTATAACCACTGTTAGGCCTCATTTCAGGGCTAGTCACGCCAAACGCGCTTTCCAATAACTACTATAGAAATATATAGAAGAATTTTCTTTCCCACATGCAATTATCCAAATGCCATTGTGTCTTAAAGACTTTTGTTATCATAGATAGACTAAACTCTTCAAGGCAATGTCTGGAAAACAACTGTTTGGTTTCATATAAAATGCACATATGCCATATGTTACATAGTTACATAGTATTTAAGGTTGAAAAAAGACTTTCAGTCCATCAAGTTTAACCTTTTAAGATCTCCTCTGATCTGCAATATGCGGATTAACTATTAATTACTTAGTTATATATTTTTAAAAAAAAAAAATCCCTCCTGATCCCAGACACCAGCAACCAGACTTCTCCCTGGATCAATACTGCCTCTCTAATTATCCATGATAATCCTGAATTCCCTTTTTAATTAGAAATAAATCCAGTCCCATTTTAAAATTATCTATCAAATCCGTTGAGTACATAGATTGGGGATATACAAAGATATAAAACATGTCTAACATGCGAAGCATCTTCCCTTGAGGGAAAAACCCTTAAGGATTGAATCCTCTTTTGCTTGGTCTCAGGTGTATAGAAACGAATCATCGTGTGGTCATCTAAACAGAGAAACACAGTCTTCTCAACGGACTTTCTGTCTTAAGAACTTTAATTCCTTCATTGGATCAACACTATAACCCACAGATAACTATAATAATCAAGGTTTATAAATGACCAAATAAATACATTTAACATATCACTACATGCAATTATATGGACCAAGTGCCATGACATTATATGCCTGTGTGTGCAAGTAGAGACTATAAAAAGCAAGATGTAACATAAGAAGGCGCGAGAAGACGCTGATGCTGGGAAAGGTTGAAGGCACATGAAGAAGGGGATGGCAGAGGCGGAGATGGATAGATGAGGTCATATAAGCAGTGAACATGAGCTTGAGGAAGCTCAGAGGGGCAGTGGCTGACAGATGTGCCTGGTGTACTGCAGTCTTTAGGGTCACAGAGAGTCATACACGACTGAATAACTAAACAACAAATCAAACTGGCTTATTTTGCCCCAATATAGATCCTCGCTTTACTGTAAAATACATCCTCAGTTTGGCAAATGTTTCATAAATGCCTCAGTATATTGATATTAACCATTTCATAGAACGGTCTGCTTAGAAACTATTGATTATGTGATTGTGTCTAACCCAAATGAATCAATGGCTGCCACATGACAGCGATACCACTTTCTGTTTGCTTTACTGTCCTCCTACAAGTAGATAAACATTAGATTGGACAATTCTGTGATTTCTCAGAAAAGTGATAGTCTGCTGCCAACTAGCCAGCCATATTGTCTTGCTGACACTTCATCCCAGCACCTTAAGATTAACATGACAAAAGTGCAGATGTTGCTGACCACCCTTCCTATACACAAGACCAGAGACATCTTACATCATGTGCAAATCTCAAGCTTCAATCTGATGAAAAAAATATTATATAGTAATACAGAAAATAAATAATGTGAAATGATGTGTAGCAAAAGGCGAAGGGCATAGGAATCTAAAAAAATCTGGGGGGATAAAAAAGATGAGGATCCAAGTAGTGACCGAATGAACAACAGCAATATATGTATAAGTAGTATATATATGTTACATGTCTAAAAATAAGAATTCCATGAAATACAGTTATTGCACTGCACTCTGGGAAACTGGGCAAGGACATGCAAAAAAGTCCACAATCTTTAATCCAATACAAGTTTATATATGGCTCCTTGTAAGCATATGCTTGCTGTATAACACAGCTTTAAAACATAGGATACATTATGCACAAGCTAGGAGATCTATTTCAATTTTAAAATGGTATATATATATTTATATACTTTTGGAATAGGTATGGTTGCTTTTTACTATGGGGGCAGAAATAAATATTATTCATTGGCAGGTACATGAACCATACATTGTTAAATTACGTTGTCCATACACGAGAAACTGTTCAGATACTTTAATTTGTAATCTATTTGCTTATTAACATTTCAATATAATTACCTCATGGTAGAGAAACAGCATATTTTCTTCTATATATTAAATTATTTCCTTTTTAAAAAAATAAAATTATTTTTTCTACTTAATATATTTTAGTGATTATAACGGATTTAGTGTAATAAACGTTAGTACAGGTACATACAGTGCCTTGCAAAAGTATTCACACCCTTGACTTTTTACCTATTTTGTTACATTACTGCCTTAAATTTTGTTAATCTGAATTTTATGTGCTGGATCAGAACACAATAGTCTAAGTTGGTGAAGTGAAATGAGAAAAATATATACAAAAAACAATTTTTTAGAAATAGAAAACAGAAAGTTGTCATGTGCGTATGTATTCACCCCATTTGTTACGAAGCACATAAAAAGCTCTGGTGCAACCAATTACCTTCAGAAGTCACATAATTAGGGAATTGATGTCCACCTGTGTGCAATCTAAGTGTCACATGATCTGTCATTACATATACACAACTTTTTGAAAGGCCTCAGAGGCTGCAACACCTAAGCAAGAGGCACCACTAACCAAACACTGCCATGAAGACCAAGGAACTCTCCAAGTAAGGGACAATGTTGTTGAGAAGTACAAGTCAGGGATAGGTTATAAAAAAAATATCCCCAGGATATCCCCAGGAGCACCATCAAATCTATCATAACCAAATGGAAAGAACATGGCACAACAGCAAACCTGCCAAGAGATGGCCGCCCACCAAAACTCACGGACCGGCAAGGAGGGTATTAATCAGAGAGGCAGCACAGAGACCTAAGGTAACCCTGGAGGAGCTGCAGAGTTCCACAGCAGAGACTGGAGTATCTGTACATAGGACGACAATAAGCCGTACGCTCCATGGAGTTGGGCTTTATGGCAGAGTGGCCAGAAGAAAGCCATTACTTTCAGCAAAAAACAAAATGGCACGTTTGAGTTTGCAAAAAGGCATGTGGGAGACTCCCGAAATGTATGGAGGAAGGTGCTCTGGGCTGATGAGACTAAAATTGAAAGTTTCGTCCATCAAAGAAAACGCTATGTCTGGCGCAAACCCAACACATCACATCACCCAAAGAGCACCATCCCCACAGTGAAACATGGTGGTGGCAGCATTGTGCTGTGGGGATGTTTTTCAGCAGCCGGGACTGGGAAACTGGTCAGAGTTGAGGGAAAGATGGTGCTAAATACAGGGATATTCTTGAGCAAAACCTGTACCACTCTGTGTGTGATTTGAGGCTAGGACGGAGGGTCACCTTCCAGCAGGACAATGACCCCAAACACACTGCTAAAGCAACACTTGGGGGGTTTAAGGGGAAACATGTAAATGTGTTGGGATGGCCGAGTCACAGCCCAAACCTTAATCCAATAGAAAATCTGTGGTCAGACTTAAAGATTGCTGTTCACAAGCGCAAACCATCCAACTTGAAGGAGCTGGAGCAGTTTTGCAAGGAGGAATGGGCAAAAATCCCAGTGGTAAGATGTGGCAAGCTCATAGAGACTTATCCAAAGCGACTTGGAGCTGTGATTGCAGCAAAAGGTGGCTCTACAAAGTATTGACTTTAGGGGGGTGAATAGTTATGCACATTGATTTTTTTCTGTTATTTTGTCCTATTTGTTGTTTGCTTCACAATAAAAATAAAAAAATCATCAAAGTTGTGGCATGTTCTGTAAATTAAATGATGCAAATCATCAAACAATCCATGTTAATTCCAGGTTGTGAGGCTACAAAACACGAAAAATGCCAAGGGGGGGGTGAATACTTTTGCAAGGCACTGTATATACAGAACATATGTAAAGAACTCTCTAAAGGTACCCTATCTCTAATGTAAAAGGAAACAATGGGCTGGATAATACAGAATGTAAATATTTTAAAAAAAGGCATAAAAACAAAACATAAAAACTCAGATTTGGTTATTCAAATCACAATATAACGTACTCTTAAATAAGAACAAGAGACACTATTTTTGTACTTACTAGCCAGGTGCTCCCCCATACAAAGAAACATGCTCATGACACCTGATAGGCATGGCAGGGTATATGTGTCAAATATAAAAAAATAAAAAAATAAATGTATTGTTATACAAGCGAGGCTCCCCTAGCAGCTGCCTTATTTACCTAGTTATAAATCCAGCCATAAATGTGCACTTAAGAGTTGTGTGTATTTGAAAGTGACATAAGTGGGATCTCACCAACATGGGCATAGAAGCCCCCCAAAAATCTGGTGGGCATAACGTTTTAAGAGGCAAACAAACTGTGGCCCTGAGTGGTGCATTTCAACTCTACTCCCAGGAAAGACAGCATGGGAGGGGGGGGGGGGGGGGGGGGTCAATGCTGCAGTGCCTTAAAAAAACATTTTTTTTGTATTTCTATGTTTAAATTCTCAATCCCCCTGAGCCCCACCCATCCACCCACAGTATATATATATATATATATATATATATATATATATATATATATATATATATATATATAAATTATGGGTTAAAGCTTTCACGGGAAAGACATACCAAATCTGGTAATGCATGATTAAGTTTAATTTTGCTGTTTTTTGTGTCTCCTGTTCATTTTATCTTGGGGGGATTTTTCTCTCCCATCCCCCCAGTTCCTATGCCCCTATTCACTAGAAATCCTAACCACCAGGAATATAGCTCAGATTAGATAAACTGCAAGCATTAATAAATGTGTAATTTAAATTATATAAAAATATTACTAAACAATAGTATTAAAAAAAGCAAGCATTTTATTTGGCTGTTGGAAAAACTTCAATATTCTGAGAAATGTCTCTGTTTTATCACTGTATTATTATCTACGATATTTTGTTGTTTAGTTGTTGCGTTCCGTCCGACTCTCTGTGACCCTATGAACAGCAGCACGCCAGGTGCACCCATCAGCCACTGCTCCTTTGAGCTCCATCAAACTCATGTTCATTGCTTCAACAACCTCATCTATCCATCTCCACCTCTGACGTCCCCTTCCTTATGTATCTAAGAAATACTAACTTAGTATTCAAAACTTTGTTCAAAAATTGCACATTTTGTGCTAGTGTACAGATTGATTTGATTGTATAAAAATACTATAATGGTACAATTAGTCTAATAAAAACTAAATAAAAAAAACAAATACTCAAATATACAATACTTTATTTTATGCTTATCTTGTATTTATAATAATATCATTAAATTTGAAAGATGTATTTAAGGTCATTTTTGTGTGTGTTATTTACATGGTCTTATTCGAGCGCCCCTTGCTCTTTATCGCTGTTCCTGCTTCATTACTTAATTTATCCCCTTACCGTTGATGGAATAACCACAAATACGTTTAATCCTCTCCTAAGCCTCTTTATATTGCTTGCTCTTTGACACCAGCTAGTGGATTGCTCAGGATTAATCCGTACAAAGTAAATACAGCAGAGAATATTATTTTATGTTCCAGGTCTTGACTTTACCAATGTATGATAAGAGAGAATATAAAATTGTACTTTGTAAATGGGCCAAAGTTTTAGTTTATTAAGTGAAAGTATTTCAAAATAACTGAACAGAGATCTTAATGGCTAAGAATAACCTTCCTAAGTGTCTCCCAGGCACCAAGCATCTAATTCATGTATATTCTTTTCAACACTATAATTTTTGTAGATATATATATATATATATATATATATATATATATATATATATATATATGAGAGAGAGAGAGAGAGGAGTTGCTCTTCCAAATAATTCAATTATAAATAGAAAGAAATTGGAAGAAGTTGCCCCAAGAGCCAGTGGTGGAGCTAGAGATTGTGGGGTCCCCCTCCCACCGAAAAATGTTTTTAAAAAGGTGTTTGGGCTGGCCCTTCCCCCATTTTACTCAGTTCCCCGCCCAAGACGCCTACCAATAACAGCTCCCCTCCCAAAGACCCCTTCCCATAATAGCACCACTACCCCAATACCCTTTCTCATTGCTGCTCCCCCACAGGACCTCTTTCCATAGCTGCTTCACTTTGAGCCTGCCCTTTCTAGCCTATGCATACATAGACTGTGAAATGCAGTATTTCAAATTAGCCTGTCGTGACCTCTCTCAAGTAGCATGTGGCAGAATGTTGTCACTGATTGGTTAGGATGAGACACTGCACATCCTGTAATTAAAAGTACACTGTACACTGCCCCAACTTAAAGCCTTGAAGTACCCAACCTGAGGGGTAATCAGGAGGAAGTGTAACCCAGGTGTGTAAAACTGAAGGAGCGATTACATAGATAAGAATGGAACCGAAGAGCGCAGAGTCAAAGATGCTAAAGGAGTTGAGAGACAAGAGAAGAAGTGATTGGTCAACTATGTCAAATGTAATGGAGAGGTCTAGGAGGACCACTGAAGTGATACCTTAATTACTCAGAATACCAAACAGAAAATAATTAACAGTGGTTAATTATCCTTAAAATCGACTTTAATTTGTGTACAACCTCACCCCCAGATGTCCTGGCTGTCCCCCGTGCTGTGTGTGATGTTTTTGTTATTTTGTTTTGTTATTTTTCATTGTTTCGGCCATTAAGTTTGTATTTTTGTGGCCTAATTTTTTTTTTTTCTAAATCCCGCGGGTCGTAATTTTTTTGTGTATGTCCGTATTTCGTCTTTACGCGTTAGCGTTTTTTTTCTAAGTCCCACGGGTCGTATTTTTTTTTAATAAGTCACGCGGCGTGTTTTTTTTTTTCAAAGTTGCGCTTTTCTGTTTTTACCAGGAGTGAGGCGTCATAGAGCCTCCACCTCCGCAAATGCTGCCAGAACACACAAAGCGTGACAACGACTCGTAGTTTGACAACTATTATATGTGATATATTATATTTTAGTGTATTATTTGGGACATATTGTACATGATCTCTGGAATATAAGCATATGTGACATTTTAATCAATTACAGATGTACAGTACTAAACTATTGAATAATATATCTTAAAATATGTAACTTCCTGGAAGTTAGAGGCCACCTGATGAAGATACAAAACCTCATTGCTCTCATTGTCACTAATTTATTAATTAGCACAATCATTTCATTCTAATATGGGTAAAAAAAGAAAACCACTTTAATTTATCACTGTAATCCAAATACTAATTACAGGTCATATAAATTGGTGGAAACTTCTAAAACTGGTTTTGTGCATGAGGAGGGGGTGATAATGCCAGTAATTCAGGTATTGTAATTGTCCATTAGTACAGACATATTATGTAGCGCAATCATCTCTAAAGGAATAAAATCATATTTTATTTATTTTATTATTTATATATATATATTTTTTTTTTAGTTTTATTTTATCATTCCTTTGTACTTTTTGCACAAAATTTGTAGCAATTTATTTTTAACGCAGTGAATACCTGTTATCATTATGTCTAGGCATTTAGCTATTGCGGCTGATGCATTGTATAGTATTTGGATCACTTGGGCACTTTATGAGTTAATGACCTAGCGGTACAACAACATATGAATGTCTTACTCACTGGTGTTATTTCAAGCTCTCCCCCGCATATTTTAACTGTTTTTACTAATAGATCTCTCTACTTTCTATCTGTCACTAAAAGTTATATTTTAGAATTATTAGAAGGTATTAGCCAAATAATAAAAGCATTTAAGAAAATAATAATCTCCGTCCAAGAGAAACCTTTGGTTGTGATTACTATTAAAAACAGCGCCGCTCCTCACAAGATATTTTTGTTAACCCAAAATGTCAAATACTATCAATGTAATACATGAACTGAATGTAAAGGCAATTCAGATCTTTCACAACAGGTCCTATAATAGAATAGAAGTGGCTCACAATGGCGCACAATTCATATAAATTCCGAGAATTTGCAAAACTCACTGGGGATGCTCCTTCCTTCTCTGGGGAGGCTCCTTCCTTCTCTGGTGAGGCTCCTTCCTTCTCTTGGGATGCTCCTTCCTTCTCTGGGGAGGCTCCTTCCTTCTCTGGGGATGCTCCTTCCTTCTCTGGGGAGGCTCCTTCCTTCTGTGAGTACGCTCCTTCCTTCTCTGGGGATGCTCCATCCTTCTCTGGGGAGGCTCCTTCCTTCTCTGGGGATGCTCCTTCCTTCTGTGAGGACGCTCCTTCCTTCTCTGGGGAGGCTCCTTCCTTCTGTAAGTACGCTCCTTCCTGCTCTGGGGATGCTCCATCCTTCTCTGGGGAGGCTCCTTCCTTCTCTGGGGATGCTCCTTCCTTCTCTGGGGAGGCTCCTTCCTTCTCTGGGGATGCTCCTTCCTTCTCTGGGGAGGCTCCTTCCTTCTCTAGGGACGCTCCTTCCTTCTCTGGGGAGGCTCCTTCCTTCTCTGGGGCTGCTCCTTCCTTCTCTGGGGATGCTCCTTCCTTCTCTGGGGATGCTCCTTCCTTCTCTGGGGAGGCTCCTTCCTTATCTGGGGACGCCCCTTCCTTCTCTGGTGAGGCTCCTTCCTTCTCTTGGGATGCTCCTTCCATCTCTGGGGACGCTCCTTCCTTCACTGGGGACGCTCCTTCCTTCTCTGGGGATGCTCCTTCCTTCTCTGGGGATGCTCCTTCCTTCACTGGGGACGCTCCTTCCATCTCTGGGGATGCTCCTTCCATCTCTAGGGATGCTCCTTCCTTCTCTGGGGACGCTCCTTCCTTCTCTGGCGAGGCTCCTTCCTTCTCTGGGGACGCTCCTTCCTTCTCTGGTGAGGCTCCTTCCTTCTCTTGGGATGCTCCTTCCATCTCTGGGGATGCTCCTTCCTTTTCTGGGGAGACTCCTTCCTTCTCTGGGGAGGCTCCATCCTTCTCTGGGGAGGCTCCTTCCTTCTCTGGGGATGCTCCTTCCTTCTCTGGGGAGGCTCCTTCCTTCTCTGGGGAGGCTCCATCCTTCTCTGGGGAGGCTCCTTCCTTCTGTGAGGATGCTCCTTCCTTCTCTTGGGATGCTCCTTCCTTCTCTGGAGAGGCTCCTTCCTTCACTGGGGATGCTCCATCCTTCTCTGGGGAGGCTCCTTCCTTCTCTGGGGATGCTCCTTCCTTCACTGGGGATGCTCCATCCTTCTCTGGGGAGGCTCCTTCCTTCTCTGGGGATGCTCCTTCCTTCTCTGGGGAGGCTCCTTCCTTCTCTGGTGTTGCTGCTTCCAACTGTGGTTCTCCATTCTCCAGATAACCAGACGAAAAAGAAAAACAGGAAATTAGAAACCACTAAAGAAAGTGCATTAAATGGATATGGAAGGTCCCTGGGTGTTACTAGGTATATACAGCCATATTAAATTGCAATTTGGCCAATTGAATAGGGCTCTATTTAAGCACACAGCATATTTTTTACAGAAGTTTTTAGTTAGTGAACTTCTATCCAAAAGCAAGGTCTTCACTAAATAAAAACTTCTGTAAATAAAATATGCTATGTGCTTATATAGAGCCCTATTCAATTGGCCAAATTGCACTTTAATAAGGCTAATAATATCCTGTGTATCTATTTACTGTTATGTACTTTATTTTATTAAGAAGTTCTTATAAGCTCTTTTTTACGGCTGAAATAAAGCAAATAATCCCAGTTTGGGTTTCCCCCCTGTAGCAGACACTGACGCTGTAGGGATGGATGTGGAGAGTAGTGTTCTAGCCTATCAGGGACCATGTCTCAGCAGCATGTTGCAGAATGTTGCTGAGATATGGTCACTGATTGGTTAGTATGAGACACAGCACAGAAAGTACAGCAGATTCTGCGTCTTTATGAGCTGCAGAGGGCAGACCTTTACAGAAACTATTTGTTTGATTTTAGGCAGTAAAAAAATGAGGTTATAAGCACTTTGTAATAAAATAAAGTCGAGGTATTCTTTTATTGGAGGCAGGTTCCTGGCTCTCCTCCTGTGGCTCCCCTTTAAGAAACCCAAAAGGGGGAAAACATTTTCAGTTTTCATGGTGGATCTTTCAAAACGTAACCATAGTAGCAGCCATCGTTACAAAACCTATTACCCCCCCAAAAAACGGCTTATTTTACCATCAATAAATACAAACATGGATTATATTCTGAGGACCAATGAGCTAGCCAGGAAAACTCAGTGGGAAAAAATGTTGTGTATATAATTTCAATGGAAAGAAAAATATTCCCATTTTACTTAATTACTTAATTAATCAGGCTCCAAAAGCTAAATTATCTTATAAGTTATCCTGGGGAAAATAATTGAATATAATCCTTGATGGCGAACAGTGAGGCAAAATTCTCAAAAGTGCAGTAAATGCTTCACTTAATCTAATCTTAAGAGAGACCACCTATACAACTGTCCTCAGATGGTATCTCACACCTGAGAGAATACGATGTCTGATCCATCCCTGAGTGGTAACTGGCACATTAGGACATGTTTGTGGGACTGCCCTAAAATTGCTCGTATTTGAGATGAAACATACTCTCCAAGAAACCTGAAGAAGAAACACTAGGCCTCCCCATCCCAAAACTCCCTAAGGTTCTGCAATTTTTATCAAACCAGATTTTCTGAGCATCTGGAAGCAAAATAACAAAGGATTGGAAGACAAATATGCCCATGTTTTAGGGAGTCTGGAGAAAAATGTAACCGATATACACAGTGAGTACAATATCAGTCGATATAGATGAGAACTTTAGAAAATGGGCATCTTGTTCGGACTTGTGGACTTGCAAGGTAAGTTCAAATTAAATAATGATAACTTAAAGTAACTTACTAGCAGGTAGAGATGTCCCGAATAGTTCGCCGGCGGACTGTTCCCGGCGAACATAGCATGTTCGCGTTCGCAGCGAACTGCCAACATATGCGCTATTTGACCCGCCCCCTATACTTTATCATTGAGCAAACTTTGACCCTGCATGTCACAGTCAGCAGACACATTCCAGCCAATCAGCAGCATACACTCCCTTCCAGAGCCTTCTAACTCATGGACAGCAGCCATTTTGGAATCATAACTAACTTGCAGTCTTACTGAGAGGAGGCTGAGTGTAGGTGATAATGCATGAATAGGGAAAACCATAGCTAGGCTACTGTACACAGTGTGCAATACAGTCCTGAAGGACTCTTTTGATCTCTGCTGCAAGGACACCCCTGTGTCTCTTCCCCCCCCCCTTATCATCATCCTCCCCTCACCTTAGCACCCAACCCTAACACCCCTCACACTTATCCATAACACCCATCAACCTAACACCTAACCCTAACACCCCTCACACTTATCCCTAACACCCCTCACCCTAACCCTAACACCCCTCACACTTATCCCTAACACCCCTTACCCTAACCCTAACACCCCTCACACTTATCCCTAACACCCCTTACCCTAACACCTATCCCTAACACCCCTCACCATAACCCTAACACCCCTCACACTTATCCCTAACACCTAACCCTAACACCTAACCCTAACACCCCTCACACTTATCCCTAACCACCCTCACCCTAACACCTATCCCTAACACCCCTCACCCTAACCTTAACACCACTCACACTTATCCCTAACACCCCTCACCCTAACCCTAACACCCCTCACACTTATCCCTAACACCCCTCACCCTAACACCTATCCATAACACCCCTCACCCTAACCCTAACACCCCTCACACTTATCCCTAACACCCCTCACCCTAACCCTAACACCTCTAACACTTATCCCTAACACCTAACCCTAACACCGCTCACACTTATCCCTAACACCCCTCACCCTAACACCTATCCCTAACACCCCTCACCCTAACCCTAACACCCCTAACACTTATCCCTAACACTTAACCCTAACACCTAACCCTAACACCCCTCACACTTATCCCTAACACCCCTCACCCTAACACCCTAACACCTATCCTTAACACCCCTCACCCTAACCCTAACACCCCTCACACTTATCCCTAACACCTAACCCTAACACCTAACCCTAACTCCCCTCACACTTATCCCAAACACCCCTCACCCTAACACCTATCCCTAACACCCCTCACCCTAACACCCCTCACACTTATCCCTAACACCTAACCCTAACACCTAACCCTAACACCCCTCACACTTATCCCTAACACCCCTCACCCTAACATCTATCCCTAACACCCCTCACCCTAACTCTAACACCCCTCACACTTATCCCTAACACCTAAACCTGACACCTAACCCTAACACCCCTCACACTTATCCCTAACACCCATCACCCTAACACCTATCCCTAACACCCCTCACCCTAACCCTAACACCCCTCACACTTATCCCTAACACCCCTCACCCTAACCCTAACACCCCTCACACTTATCCCTAACACCCCTCACCCTAACACCTAACGCTAACACCCCTCACCCTAACCCTAACACCCCTCACAATTATCCCTAACACCACTCACCCTAACACCCCTCACACTTATCCCTAACACCCCTTACCCTAACCCTAACACCCCTCACACTTATCCCTAAGACCTAACACCCCTCACACTTATTCCTAACATGCCTCACCCTAACACCTCTTACACTTATCCCTAACACCCCTCACCCTAACACCCCTCACACTTAGCCCTAACACCCCTCACCCTAACACCTAACCCCCTCACCCTTATCCCTAACACCCGTTACCCTAACACCGCTCACACTTATCCCTGTGTCTCTTCCCCCCCTTATCATCAAGGAAGGGGGGAGGATGATGAGGAAGGGGGAAAGAGACACAGGGGAGGATGATGAGGGAGGGGGGAAACAGACACAGGGGAGGATGATGAGGGAGGGGGTAAAGAGATACAGGGGAGGATGATAAGGGAGGTGGGAGGATGATGAGGGAGGGGGGATAAGACACAGGGGAGGGTGATGAGGAAGGGGGCAAAGAGACACAGGGGAGGATGATGAGGGAGGGGGGGAAGAGACAAAGGGGAAGATGATGAGGGAGGGGGAAAAGAGACACAGGTGAGGATGATGAGGGAGGGGGGAAAGAGACACAGGGGAGGATGATGAGGGAGGGGGGAAAGAGACACAGGGGAGGATGATGATGGAGGGGGAAGAGACACAGGGGAGGGTGATGAGGAAGGGGGCAAAGAGACACAGGGGAGGATGATGAGGGAGGGGGGGAAGAGACAAAGGGGAAGATGATGAGGGAGGGGGAAAAGAGACACAGGTGAGGATGATGAGGGAGGGGGGAAAGAGACACAGGGGAGGATGATGATGGAGGGGGAAGAGACACAGGGGAGGATGATGAGGGAGGGGGTAAAGAGATACAGGGGAGGATGATGAGGGAGGTGGGAGGATGACCTAACCCCCTCACCCTTATCCCTAACACCCCTTACCCTAACACCCCTCACACTTATCCCTGTGTCTCTTTCCCCCCTTATCATCAAGGAAGGGGGGAGGATGATGAGGAAGGGGGAAAGAGACACAGGGGAGGATGATGAGGGAGGGGGGAAACAGACACAGGGGAGGGTGATGAGGAAGGGGGGAAAGAGACACAGGGGAGGATGATGAGGGAGGGGGGAAGAGACACAGGGGAGGATGATGAGGGAGGGGTAAAGAGATACAGGGGAGGATGATGAGGGAGGTGGGAGGATGATGAGGGAGGGGGGATGAGACACAGGGGAGGGTGATGAGGAAGGGGGCAAAGAGACGCAGGGGAGGATGATGAGGGAGGGGGGGAAGAGACAAAGGGGAAGATGATGAGGGAGTGGGTAAAGAGATACAGGGGAGGATGATGAGGATGATATAACTTCTGCAAGTGCACAGTGCCACTCATATCTGTTGTCACAGTAGCTTGCACGCATAGTACCAATCTGTAAAAACCTGTAATGATGAATGAGGTCTAGAGTAGCCTGGTTCCCTTATCCTCTACAGGGTGAGACATAATGTTTGGGTGACTCCAGACCAACACATGAGTACAAGCAGCACACAAACTCAAAGCCGCCATCCTCCTCCTGGTCCAGCATCATCAGCCACATCAACCACTGCTGTCCTCCTTGCCCCCTCTCAACCATCCGCCACTCCGTCTCTCGCCTTGAGCAGTCCCTGCTCATCTGCCCATAGTCAGGTGCCTGTAAAGGACATGTTTGAGCGTAAGAAGCTAATGTCACAAAGTGCCCCAAATTTGAAGTGATACGACCAACCAAGCATCTTTTTCCATCTCCAGGCCTTATACACGTGCCCTGATAGGTGACATACCAAGTATTAAACTGATAAGAGTAGTACTTACAAACACGCCACTCCTATATGGTGGCACCTTTGATTGCACGCGCAGTGCCCCAAATTTGAAGTGATACGACCAAACCAAGCATCTTTTTCCATCTCCCGGTTCCAAAAATCCAGGCCTTATACACGCCCCCTGATATGTGCTGTAACAGGTATTAAACTGATAAGAGTAGTACTTACAAACACGCCACTCCTATATGGTGGCACCTTTGATTGTTCGTGCCGTGCCCCAAAATTGAAGTGATACGACCAACAAAGCATCTTTTTCCATCTCCCGGTTCTAAAAATTCAGGCCTTATATACGCCCCCGATATGTGCTGTAACAGGTATTAAACTGATAAGAGTAGTACTACTTAACACACCTTATAATAATGCAGAGAGAGGCAACGCAGTGAGAGGAGTCTGAAGAAGAGGAGTCAGAGGAGGAAGGTGGCTTTGAGGAGGTGGAAGACCAAACACAGCAGGCGTCCCAGGGGGCTTGTTGTCACCTTTCGGGGACCCTTGGTGGCTGGGTGGAGGAAGAGACCTTCAATGACATCAGTGAGGACAAGGAACGGGACATGGCTAGCTTGGTATCCAACCTTGTGCAAATGGGGAGTTTGTGATTGTGCAAATGGACTGTTTGCGGTTGTTTGCGGTGCGTTAAACGGGGAGTTTGGTCTGTCACTGTGAAGCGGGCCTAACCCTTACACTACCTAATCGATACAACATCATACCTGATGTTTTAAAGCATGTTATTCCAAATAATTTAGGAATGTTAGGTAATTTATGCCCTTTATGGCTTAAAACCAGACTCTGCATCAACTATGTAATTTTCCGTGGGAGTTTTGCCATGGATCCCGCTCCGGCATGCCACAGTCCAGGTGTTAGTCCCGTTGAAACAACTTTCCCATCACTATTGTGGCCAGAAAGTGTCCCTGTGGTCTCCTGCCCATTGAAGTCTATGGCGGTTCGCCGGGTTCGCCGGTTCGCAAACATTTGCTGCGGTTCGCGTTCGCGGTTCGCGAACCGAAAATTTTATGTTCGCGACATCACTACTAGTAGGTAACAGTGCTCAATGCCAAGCAGCAGCTGCAAAGGCAAATAAAATATTAGCATGTATTAAGAATGGTATAGAAGCCAGGGAAGCAAATATAATTCTGCCACTATACAAATCTCTAGTACGCCCTCATTTGGAATATGGAGGACAATTTTGGGCACCACTTCATTTTAGAGCTGGAAAAGGTACAGAGAAGGGCAACAAAACTAATAAGGGGAATGGAGGGGCTAAGTTATGAAGAAAGACTAACCAAACTAAACTTATTTTCACTAGAAAAAATCTATTTGATTACCCTATATAAATACATCCAGGGTCAGTATAAAGCTTTGTCAGGGGAACTTTTTGTGCCAAGAGGATTTAAACTTATAAGAGCACAGGAGGTGGTTACAGTGGATTCAATAGATATCTTTAAAAAGGGACTGGATATATTTTTAATTAGAAAGGGCATTCAAGGTTATCTTGTTTATTTAGAGAGAGTATTGATCCAAGGAGGAATTGCTCCCTCTGGATCAATTAACAACTAATCCGCATATTGCAGATCAGAGAAGATCTTAAATGGTTGAACCTGATGGACCGAAAGTCTTTTTTCAACCTCCATTACTATCTATGTAACTATGTAAAGTCTAAAATGCAAGATGGAGAATGATAACAAAACTTCATTACCCCCCCCCCCTTCTTCAGTTCCTTCTTTTTTATTATTTTTCCTTTATTTATTTTTATGGTTTTTGACCAACGTTAGGTTGTTACTGGTTATTTGTAATTGATAAAAATAAAGGAAAACAATAAAAGACAAAATGCATGTAAAGTCTCTTATATTCATGTATTGATACAAGTTGGCGATGTGTATTGGGACTTTCTGTACTTTTCCTGTATTTTAATAAAAAGATTTAAACAAAAAAAATAAAGTACATGAAAGTAAATAGCTATGCAGGTACATTATATACCTGGTAACATCCAGGAACCTTCTATATCCCTTTATTTATTTTTCAGTCTAGTAAAGGAGTAGATGAGGCATGGGGCAATAATAATAATAATAATAATAATAATCCACTTCTCCAAAGAGTTTGTGCTGGAGATGAGATTTCTCTTGAGGTTCATGGGGTGGAAGATGGTGTAAGGAGTTATGTTTTCTATTTTTGTTTCTCCTATCTCTTTAGAGACTTTTATTTATAATAAGGAACCCTGGTGTATCTGTAAGATGCTGATGGAAACTCATACCCAGCTGTCATGTCTCTCCTTGGTCTCCAGTTATTATTACTGTATATTAAACCATTAATCTCACTTCTCAAATAACGTAGGATTTAGACAGTGTCTCCATATGTTTATTACCCCCTCTCCAAGACTTCCTCTGAAGGATTACACTGCTTGAAGAACATCAAACAGTTCTGTTTGATTATCTGGGTGTGTTGACTGTGCGGCTCATTAAATTATAAAGTGCTGTAACTAAACCACTTGTAGGGAATGTCCCTGACTGAGTACACAAACACTGTGCTCCAAGACTGCTCATCGAGACATAACGTGACATTCTAAGGAGGGGCAGGTAGAGGAGGTTCAGAGCATCTAGACATCGAATACACTTACCAACTAAAGGTAGTTGTTGTTGAGAAGGACTTATAACCATCACATATTCAATTGTGCAAATATCATTTTTCAAGAACATTTTTAAATGCAAAATCTTATTTTAATCCCTGTAAGAAGGCCAGTTTTTAAAAAATTCAAGAGAGCGCGAAGGCAAACTCATATTTGAATATGTTATATGTAACTAATCACATACTGAGTTCCATGTTGAATCTAACCACTAAAGCTCATTCTCTTGATATGGTGGGCAGTTTCCTATAGAACCCAATAACTCAGCTGGTGCAGGCTGTGATTGGCCCACTCTGAATCCAACCACTTCAGCTCATCCGCTAGAGATAGTAAGCAGTACTGCATAGAACCCAATAACTCAGCTGGTGCAGTATGCGATTGGCCCATGATGAACCCAACCACTCCGACTAGTCCTCTAGAGATGGTAAACAATTCTACATAGACCTCAATAACTCAGCTGGTGCAGTCTGTGATTGGCCCATGATGAACCCAACCACTCCAGCTAGTCCTCTAGAGAGGGTAAACAATTCTGCATAGACCTCAATAACTCAGCTGGTGCAGTCTGTGATTGCCCCATGATGAACCCAACCACTCCGACTAGTCCTCTAGAGATGGTAAACAATTCTACATAGACCTCAATAACTCAGCTGGTGCAGTCTGTGATTGCCCCATGATGAACCCAACCACTCCGACTAGTCCTCTAGAGAGGGTAAACAATTCTGCACCGACCTCAATAACTCAGCTGGTGCAGTCTGTGATTGGCTGCACCTAATAGGAAAGATTATTGGGCTGGTATTATTTTCTATAATAAATCCCCTCTAATGTCCCCTATTGGATGACAAACCTGGAAGATAAAGAAATCATTAGCTGCCCCCATTACAGCATATATGTTATTATATTAAATAAATAAATATATATATAAAGAGAGAGAGAGAGAGAGCGGAGGGGTATGAGTGGGAGAGATGAGGAGAACTACAATAGAGTGTACGAACAAGAGATAATGAGTAAGAATAGATATAGGACGATAAAACCTTATCTATGGCATTTCTCAGCTGAACCCACTTAGTTACAGTGTTAGAGCAACTGTAGGTGCAGCAGGTGAAAAGCACCAGGACCCATA